>JAUMHH010165745.1:0-16908 GCA_032359455.1 Chlamys rubida | reverse complement strand
ATTGTGCGATCATAATGATAAATATGATGCGACGACGACCAAGACCAATGTCATCATGTTCTTTCCTGCAGAGTTCATGTCTGAAATTAAATACAATATAATTTTACATCATAAATTGTTCATAACCAAAAGAAATGTATTTCATATACATATGATCTTTGATTATTTATAAAACTTTAACTGTATATTCGTTTTAAAAGCAATAGCGATAATGACAATTAGGTTCAATCGGAAGACATTCCGAGTTTGCGTTAGCGTTTGCTAATTATTTTGCAGTACAAATATCCTTCTTCACATCCTGCAGTTCAGACATTTTCATCTCTTTTTCTCTTTTATCTAAATTTTTGTTTCAAAGGCCACCTATGCACATATGATAAATACCTCGTGCCCCATTAGCCGCTTGTGCTAACCGCGTGCTCATCACTTCAAACCGTACACTGGCTGTTTTCAACTTAGGCTTTGTCCTCTTCCTTTTTCTTAACTGCTCAAAAGATAACGATGATTATGATGATAATAATAATGGAAATAATAAACAATATAATTGTAATAGCAGTGATTTCTTCGCTCCTTTGGTTCAGTTGCACACATGTTCGTTTGTAGTGAATGTTTTAATTAGCAATCATCATATTCAAAGATGTAAGAAAATAAATAAGTCTTGCTAATGAAAGGCTTCCAATTACTTCATAATTTTTACTAGAGATTCCTTTTGCTTGTTTTGCCTCATTGCAAAATCATAAAATGCCTATTGCCTGATGTGGCCATGTTTAACAGCAGAATTGATGTACACCCCAAAAAAGTAATATTTTTTCATTGCTAGTTAAAGGTATCTGAAGCGTAGCGTTTACTTAAGCATTTGCGTGTACGGCTTACCTTTAACTTCGTTTTTCAAAAGGTTTTTTAGTTGTTAGAAATACCGTTTTGGCGATACGAAACGTTGTTAAGTACGTATAAAAACACTTGAGAGAAAATGGATGTTCATATTAAATATTATAATTGCAGAAGAAGACAGTGAATTCAAATAAAAAAGAACGAAAAACCAGACCATTAACAATATAGTAATAATATCCCTATGCGGTTCACAAATGATGAATGATTCTGATCATATATTATTACCTTAAGGTATTGTTAGCGTATAATATTGGTTATCACCTGACAGCCTGTTTATTACATGAACACGTCAAAAGTATAACAACAAAATTTGTCATTGATTTGGCCTTAAATTATAGCCATTTGTGAAGGGTTGGTGTCGATATTAAGTGCAATCGACCGAGACGGCCAGTGACAGGACAATATTCAAGGCCTACCTGGATATTTTTTAATTAGCCTAAACTAATCTTATTGTTCTAATGTCACTGTGTGAACTAAACAACTGTGATGCTACAGTAAACTTTGCTATTTTAAAGGTAGAGAATAACGCTGTGCTTTAACCGGAAGTTCCTTATTTCATTATTTAGAGTACAATATCAGAGATAATTTTGGGGAAAAGTTCATAGCTATAATATATGTCCTAATGAATAGATGTTATCGAATCGGATATTAAGGGATTTAAAAGGAAAACAGCCTAACGTCACCAAACATTTTGCTTCCAGTGGTTGTCTCGCGTTATTCGAGGCGAGAGGACAAGCTTCAAAATGACCCTGATAAAATGTCATGTATAGCCCTATGAATGCAATTTCGTCTTCAAACTCTCACATATGAACTTGCAGTTTAAATGTAGAATATGATGTATCTTGATTAATTATACCTCAAGTCCTCCAGGCCAGATTTTAATCTATCTATTTTTCTCTGCTACCTACTGAAAACCATATCAATGGTACTAATATCGCGCTGATTAAAAACCAACAACACCTTTTATCCCCACTTCAAAACTGGATATGGATTTTCATATTTCACAATACTTCAGGTTTTTTTATATCCATATCTTTAAAACGAAAACCTTGTTGTATCTACATAATGCCTTACCGCACGGTGTGGGATGATACAATGCTGATTAATGTTGTTTAGTGTGGCTATACACGTTTCGTTTAAGATTCGACATGAATTCAAATGTTTATAAAAATAACGGGATTTTTTTTTCCACAAACGAACCAATCTTAGCAAGCGTCATCAGTACCGTTTCTGTGGATTTTTGCTTAACACTTTCGTAACGTTTCCGTGTCCCTTGCGTGCTGTTTGGTTCTAAAGGTAGAACAGCGAACGTGCTCGGGTCTGAAACTACGTGACTGTCTACTGTTATTATTAGTTATATATTCGTTATTAGCCATACTGTCGACATGTAAACTATGATAAAACAAATAGTCGTCACAGTAGATCCTGAGAGCAGGGTTATTGAAACAACCTTCTTCAGTAAGTAATATAATCAATGTTGTGATATGATTTATTCATATTACATTATGCCCATATGCCAATTTCACACTACTAGAGGAATGCAAGCGTTTCAAAGTTGAACAATGAACAATTGAAATTAGCACTCAAACAATTGATCAACAATCTCTGTCTCAATTACCCAAAAATCGTAGACTTTGATATAATTTATATTTGCTATTAAAGCTCTAATCATAAGCTAATCCCGGCAGTCTGCAACTCTTCAACTCACACGATGATACGAATTTCTATCGATGTTTACATATTAGCCTTCTTTTCTGGCAGAAGTCAATATTGTAACCAAATATAAAATTTCATAAATATACACAATCTAATCTTATAGTACAATATATATTACTAATGGTGTTTTTAGATATACGATAATATAGAAATGTTGAAAAAATGCTAAATTACCTTTATTAATTGCAATATTTATGATTAAAAATACTTTGTCTCGTTTTTAAAACATTCTCATTCATTGAAAAATTCATATCATTTTATAAAACATACCTAAATAATAATTCCTGGTAATATGATTATTTTCATTTCCCTTTACATTGTAACAATAATATGTTATATGCATGTAATATTAAATCATCACGGATCATGTTACAGTACATGTAACACTCACCGTGGGACATGGATCATTGTTGCAAACACGTATATCACACTGTAGAATAACAACTGATGATGTCACAAGTCTAAATCCTTTCAATGTTGCTGTTAATTGTCCATTGGTTCCACCTGCAACTGGTGTTATGAGACCAATCGAATCACTCCTGAAATGTTAATAATATAATAGAGATCTACGTTTTAATGGGCTATATAGACAGTAATGATAGAAAGATAACTGACACACACGCATGCAACCCCCCCCCCCCCTAATAAAAATGATACTATGATATACGGAAGAGTAAGTGTTCTTACACAAGATCATGTTATAATGTAAACCGATGATATGTGGTTAAATGACATGTTCATAGCAGTTTGTCTGTGTTAGATATAATAAAAACATTCTGATTTTTAACTGTTGATTCCTCTGACCAGTACAGTAGGCGCATATTTAGAATATTGCATCGTTATATTTGTCCAACAAAAACAGAAGTTTTTAAAACATAGTAAAGTAGCCTTTCATAAAGTTAAAGAAATCAATCGTTTGGCAGATTTTCTCGGTTAAGTAGTTAATGGTATTGACAGACCGCATCTGTCTTGACAATCCTGAAACTTAAAAACAGGCTGCGGACCTACAGCGTTTGTATAGGGTTCCAAAATTTCACAAAAGAATGACATATAATCAGGATTACACGTGTTTACTCAGGTGGTTGAATTTATGAAATTTGCATTTGGTAGATTAATTTTGACCAATCTTGAGATTTTCCTCAAACATATTTTTTCGATCAGACCATTCAATTGTTCTACTTTGTCTACTACATTACGTCATGCCAGACTGAGGAACACCGACATTGTATTTAATTTCGGTTCCAAGAAAAATTTCTTGGGGACATAATCCGTTGTATTAATCGTTGGCGAGATTTTCAATGTCATTTTCATGGACAGAAGACGTTTCATCAGCCGATTACGTTGATCTTAATATAAAACACGAACGACAGGGACGGCTTAGTACTAAGCTGTTTGATAAGCATAACGATGTCGATTTTTAAATTGATGACAGGCAAACTTACATCATAGGATAATGTGAGTTACATGAAATAAAATGTTATGGGAATGTTTTATAGATGTCATAATGACCTCATCTAGACATCTTATATTTCCTTCTGCGTACGAACATTGATGTTTTTTTATTATGATGATACATGTGCGTGTTCCTCTTAGCTTAGTTCTCACAACCAAAGTTATATATTTAAGATTGATGTTGGCGTTGTTTAATTAAAAGATGCTTACATCTTTTGAACACCTAGTCGTATTATCTCTTTTGTCAAGGATATATAAGTAATTATCAACTTTGTTAATAATTGTCCTATTTCTTTGAGTCTGAATTCAAAGTACAGTATTGCAGTCTATACAACTTATATTATTAGTATTGCCTATAACTTTTATAATTTATTCCTGTATTACTGAACTGTTGCTATTATAACTACATTTATCATGAAAATGAGAAAAACATTATTCTTTTTAATGTATTTTAAGTTAATGATATGCCTAAATATAGTCTTTTTTAATGCTGAGATCTATAAATTAATTTGTATATATCTAATCTTATATTGACACAATCATATATCCATATATACGTATATACAGTATGTCCGAAGAAATAAAAGAAATCAGAAACGACTAATAGTTAGTCTTGTTTGTTTATCTGTCATCCTATTTTATATAATTTATCTTTTCAAGATATTATGTATTTTTATCATATGTTATTCTGCAAATAAACGTTAATGATATGACAAGTTGAAATATTAACATCATATGTACTCACCCTGAGGTGGAATCATATACCGGAACGGCACCTGTCATCTTGTCGTTTCCTGCTGCGTTGCACGTTTTTATCTTCAAGAAATGTGTACCTATAAATGAAACCGTTGACTGCTCAAGATAAAGTACAATTGTATTAAGTAATTGTTGAAAGATATGATGTAAAATTGATAAGCAGTAACAATTTACACAAATACAGTAAGCGATAGCCGTAGAATTGGCGATATGCCTAAACAATTCACTGCAATAGACACGAAAGCAACTCTTCAAATACAAAATTATGTACATACATCAAAGTAAATGCTAGGGTATCATGGCTGGAAACATGAAACTGACAGAACGTGTCTGGTTGCGTCAAACGATGATAGGACAATTAATTATCTATACAGTTTATCACAGTATATGGCTATCAGTGGAGATAGTGTACATGTACCTCATTCCCGAAACAAAAGAACATTTTGAATACTAAAGGCGTCAGCTTATGATATATTGTTTAATAGTATCGCATATTGTATTACTATCGGTTTTGTTTGAGCTCGTAGAAGCAACAGTCAAAATAAATAATAAAAGAAACAGTTATAAACCATGTGAATCAGCTTGAGGAAATTTAATGTTGTCCGTTTTCTATGCCACTGGACTAGCAATTTGAAGTCATGCTTCTTACCGACTGTCCATGAAAAAGAATCACGTTAGAACAGACACGTTCGATGCATGACGTGAATTTGTTTCAGCAGTGTGTAGTTTGATGGTGGAAGTGTTTAGCAACGTGGGGATTCCATAATTATGATTTCAGGACTGTTGTCTTGTAGAGTGTCTAGTTTGAAGTAATCATTACGAGAACCGAAAAACCGGTGACAGTGCTAGATGCGTTTTTGAACTGTAAGTGAACATTTGGCGGTATGTCTATTTTTTGTTATAAATGTATGTTATACATTTTCGACGAAGGTGTGTCGTAGCGAACGAGGTTCAGTTCGATATTTTGGTAGGTGATTGTTGTGTATAATTATTATATTTTTACCAGGATAGCTGGCGATCTTGGACATTTCGTCGTATTAGATACATCTATTATCAAAACAAAGTCTTCATATAGGGATGGATAATTTGTAAGTTTCCGGTTGTCAACATCCATAAAGGAGAATGCTGCTGTAAGAAGTCTACGAAATATAAGTGTTATAGTTATAACTCTACTGTCATTTATCTCGGGCACGCGTGATCAAAGAAAGTATCATTTTTTTTCTGGCAAAACAGCTCCTTTCAAATTTTTGCATTGGACCGAAGTTTTGAAGAACTCTGATAATAGTTTTTTGGGGTATTACAGAATAATTATATATTGACAACTTCTCAAAAATAAGAGACTCAATCTTTCTTAACTTTTTCAAGTAGCTATTTACTCATTTAACACCCTTAAAATCACTCCGATACCGAAAATTTATAACTCCTAATAGAAGTTTTGAAAGTTGATAATGGCAGGACCTGAAGCCAATGTCCTGTGTGGTCAGCTTTATGATTTTGGAAAGCCGGTGATAAATATAGCTACGACCGAAACATCACAACACCCGGGCCTTTCATTTAAAAAAACGTCTCGTGCACATGCTCATGTATCATGCTATCGACAACACAGTGTTTTATTCCACACATAACAAATTATTGTCACTTTAATTTTACGCAATACATCACAAACAAGAATTAGCTGTATCATAATATATAAGCCTATTGAGATATTCTTTTTCATCGTTGGATTTAAATAAAAAGATGTTTGATGAAAGTATGCACACAAGAGGCTACCGTAGGGAGAATTTAGACTTGAATTAGTTAAAGTAGGATGTGTTTCAAAAATTAAATAAAATAAGACAGACAGGACATAAGACATTCTTATCAACATTCTGATCCTTAATTGCCTTATAACTCAATACTTTTGTAAGTTGATGGTGCTGTTTTATGCCAGAACGAAGAAAGTGAGCCGTGTGTCATAGATTCTCCTGATAAGCAAAAAACAAAGCAGACAAATACATGGCAGATTCTCTGCTGTTTAAACCTCTGTTATAGTATGCACGCGCATCGATATTGACGTTTTGTGTTACCCCTAAAATATCCAACTTCTGCGTTTACAACATACATACCTATGCTAATATAGTCAGAGTCTATTCGACAAAGTGAAGCACGTATCTAAAAATTATGTAAGAGTTTCAGGACAGTTTTGTGTAACTATATCTTTCATAGTTTTAACATTCTGAAAAAGCCTCAAATCATACAACAGAGACAACTTTATTAAGATATTTGCGTTATCGACAGATTCGTGTTATGTAACGCAATTGTTTTCACATCATGAGGTTAATGCATTGCACAGTTCAAATCATACTACAATGACAGTAAATGCATAAGACATGATTATGAGACACTAGTTAACCTGCTTAAAAGTCATTGCCACTCACAAACATGACTATTCATGAATATATCAGGATGTTTACGACTTCTAACATATCTAACAACACTATTAGAATATGACAAATCAAGGTGAGCTGTCTCAGAATTAGTTGTATCGGATATTTATCATAGTTCGATATTATTTGGGTTGAATCCCTTTTCTGATTTATTTGCCCAGAAAGACAATTTTCCTAAGATCCTCATTAAGAACATTTGGAACATTCTACTGAAGTCATTTGATGTAAAGGATGACATCTTCTAGGTCATTAATAAATGTTAAAAAATGGCGAAAGAACCTAGTCTTGATCATACTCCAGATTTCATAGTTTGAAAACTAGCCCTATAATCATCTGTTACTTCTCTGTCTTTGTTGTTTATCAGACAGATAACATAAGATCTTTTAAGTAATTATCACAAATTTAATACTTGTTTTTCAATTTGAAAAACACGTCACTGTGCCAAACCCTGTCAAACGTTTCGCCACAGATATTACAAAATACTATCCTGGCCTTTTGCGCTTATATTGTTGTGTTGAAACTTCGTTATATAAGAATATTAATCCATTAACAGAGAAATGTTGGGGGGAAAATCCAGACTTATGCTTGTAGGTAATATGATTTTCGGATAACAAAAATTGAAGATATGTTTAAGATAAAAATTCAAGCATTTCACTAAACATAGCGATACAAAAGAAGTCGTCCGATCATTGCTGGGGTCACATCTTCCTCCCTTGTCCTTTAAAAATCGGGTAAAATTGCCACATTTCCAAATATTAGCTATTCTACGAGTGGATAAAGATTTGTAAACAATTAATAGCAGATATCCACAGAATAGGTTCGATAAAGAATGGAGTAAATGGAAAAAAGAATGGTTAGACTATACAGGTATTAAACTTAAAGGAATCACGATTAAACTTTTAAACATATTAAGGTAAAAATAACTTTTGATGGTTTCAATTGTCCTCATCTTCCGTCATATGTGCTCCAATTACGCGGTCAAACATCTAATGACATTTTGAGAATTGTGTATAAGAGATGTTTTTATACTTATACATACAAATTGTATATAACATCCAAATAAATGACATTAAATCACCTCAGATATTTACCCTGCGTTTTTTATCCTTTCAGTATATATGATGTAATATATGAAGTATATTTGGTTAGACATGGCAATTTTGTTCATGTGTATATGTGATGTTAATGATTGTTGTAATTTTGCATATATGATGATTGTGATGATACTTGTCATGTTGTATAAAGGAAAAGATGATGATGATAATTACGCTTATCATTGCTAAACAATAAGGATGATGATGATGATGATGATTGCTAATGCGCATATGCGGTGATGAGAAACTCATGCGCGTGTCTGCATGTGAGAGTATTTGTGACCTGTATGTCTAATTGATGTATATGTCAAATCTGCTTTTGAAAAACATAGATGTATTAATAGCAGGGGCTACATAACAGAGTAAGCAATACCTTTAATAAAATATAAATATCGATTGCCTATTGATAAACAAGCAACTTAGTGTTTACAGAGATGCAGGTTGATGAAGACTATGGGCAAGTTTTATTCATCTTGATCTCATTGGGATAAAGACTGTTTCTTTGAGTGATATGGAAGTCGATATTTTATTATGCTCGTTAGTTGTCACTGACCGTGTTCTTAGTGTGAAGTCGTGACATGACCTGGATTTGTCTAAGAAGCATAAGACACTTTCCTTTCCAGAACATCTCTCTGTTCTTTTCAGTGGTCTCAATGTTAATAATTCCTTTGTTCATATTAAGCTCTAGTTTTAGTGTAAACCTTATTTTATTCGTATAATTTGACAATACATTGAAATATGAATTGTACAATACATTATATGAAATAGATACAGAAACAAATACAAGTGTCATGACACTTATGTAAATTTGTTACCTGCTTCATAATTTATTCAACACTAGCTACACGAATGAAGTAATATGAACAACAGAGCAAATGCGGGAATATGGAAGGGGGTAATAGATTGGTATGAGGTGAAACCAGGAATGAATAACATATCAATATACTGTGATCATTGATGTTGATATCATATTGCGATATGACAATGAGTATGTTTAGAACACGATTCTTTATAATATAATCATGTTATAATCGATTAAATCTTCAGCAATGCTGTAAATGGACATTCGACGACTGTTAGAAATGAATACACAAATTACATCTGATAAATTATCAATGATAAACTATTGACAAATTGTGTATGTCACAAAGCATCACTATGACTATTAAAAAGCTCTAGTTTTATTGAGTAAGAGTTTGCATTTTGGTTTCGTTTGTACGTCAGTCATCTTTATGCAGAATGCATTATTCGGGAAATGTTTGGAGATGTGTTTTTCAAAGATAATATTGTTCGGAAACATTTGGTTTAAGAGTAAACAATGCACATGTGAGATATAAGGAAAGGGAAAAAGGATCGCAGGGTAAGAAAAATTGCATTCTATCGTCAATTGATTGCACTAAAATAATGAAACTCTGTCATACGACTTACCAAGTCAGTGTACATTATACCCAGAGTGTCAAGTCACTCAACCGTGTAGTGTACATGACATTAGGGAGGCAATCCATCGCGTCATACCACTTGGTACTCTTCAATTCATTGTTTTGTCTTTCAATTATGGTACAACTGACAGAAGATCAGAGGGGTCAGGTAACTAAAATACTATTGCATGGCCAAAGGCAACAACAAGTTACTAGGAATTGTGTGGTTAATGTCTACACCGTAGAGTGTCTTGTCAGTAGTTTGAGGGAGACTGGGCGCGCTTGCGGACCGACGGCGATCTTGATGTTCACGAGTGACGTCTCGACGTCAAGACAGGAATATTCGCCGCATTTGCGTAATTTACATCTTACTGCAGCTGGAACTGCTCGCAATATGGTAGACCCACATAATGGTCCCATTCATCCAAAATATGTGATAAATCTATTGTACCAGGCTGATCTGCGGACACGTCACCTTACGTCGGTCTACCTCTCGCTCGTGTACGTAGCATGCGTCGTATAGCTTGGTTGGCAGCACTTTCTTCAGGAACATTTTCAATGAGGCAGAAGAAACAATTTTTATTTTCTAATATAATTCCCGGTTCACTATTATTTTGTCCTGTTTGTCGAGATTAATAAATAAATAATCTTTATTGAATGTGGTGTACAATGTCAACAACAAACATAACCTCTGTAGAGGTATTATTACGACGACGCTGGGGGAATAAATGTTGTTTTCGTGGTGGAGGAAAAACCACGGGGAAAAAACACCGTGTCATCGGAGAGATAAAAACTAACACTATCAGACATCACTATCTTTTTACGCAACCGCAGGGGATCAAACCGAAATTCTTGAGAAGGTGATATGTCTGAGGCTCACTCTTGATTGCTCACAGTAGTAATGACTGTACGGGTTAGAGATCAAGGCTACCGAGGCACCCATCGTGTAAACCGTCGTTTGGGGGAACACTTTGCCGACGTATGCGAAGAGGAATAGATGTTGGTGTGGATCAGTATTGGTCTGGGGTAGAATCTCCCATTTGAACGAATGGAAGATACTAATGTGTTTAAAATGTTCTATATTGGCGTTACCTTCATATAAACTACAATTCATAAATTACTTAATTTCAATAACTATGGACATTTTGGTAGTTTCTATTTGAAAGATGGTTGATAACAGCCTTATAAAAGTTTGATGCGCAATACCTTATACCATTCGTTAATTATAACAAACAATCACCTAGTGTTTATTTCCCCTTCAGTATGTATCTTATTTTATCTTTTAGAAAATGATAGATAAAATTTAACAAAACACATCTAAAATGAAATATGAATAAAGAAGTTTGTATACAGATATCTTTTGTACAAAGACACAATAGGTAAGATCGATTTTTCAGGACTATAATTACCTCCACCGGAAACGTGCAAATCGTACGTCTGACCTAATTCGACTGTACTGGGTTCTGTTTTATTACCAGAGTAGGTTAGGGTCATCGTCAGGCTAATTTGTTCATTTGATGTAAAAGGCGTCGGAGTAAAACTGTAAGAATATAATGCTAAAAATCAATGACAAAAGAGAAATGTGCAATTTCTTTTTAAAACAATGACAAACAATGCACTCACCTAACTATTAATTCCAAGTTAGAACTATGGAATGTGTGATTGAAAAAGTGAAGTTATCTGATTGATATTGTATATGAGTAACAACTAGCATGATTAATTATTAAAAAGTAATTTACCTTCCTGAAAATACTGCTTTCACGGTGAACGTCTGTCCATTAGCGACTTTTGTGCATGTTAAGTTTAGAGCTCTAAATCCGTCTAGCATAAATTGATGTGGAGTTGTAGTCCTTTTGTACAAGTTCACAGTCACCGCAGTACCCTGTTTTACAAATGAGGAATACAGGATTTATTATTAAACTATATAGCACCTTGAAATAACATGTTGTATACTTAAAGGAATATTGAGTTTTCAAGAGAGAAATTATATCGTAATTACAATTATCATCCATATACTACTTTATACCACCTACGTGTAGCATGATAAATTCATTATCATGGGTTGTCATTATGAGAATACTAAAATTTTGGAATGTATCTTCTCAAAACAAAAAACCTGCTCGCGCCAGTTGACGTCCCGAACCGGAAATAGTAATCACATCAAGGGGATCCGTGTTGAAAAAACAGTCCGCCATTAACAAATCGTTATAAAGGTATAAAACGTATTATTAGTGTTTATTATATTAAAAATATTGCAATGCACAGTGACCTGCAGCTACCAATATATAAGTGTATATTTTAACAGGACCTGCCGAAAAATCGTTTTCTTATTTGACGATTGTATCGAATATATTGATAGATAGATATATAATTTAATATACTGCATGGTTTAAAAATTATTATTATTGTCAAGTTAACAAGAACAGGAAATTAAATAGGAATAAACCTTTTGAAATATAACTTTTTATAAGAAGTATATTACTAGTATTAAGACAGCCAATGCATGCTTTTTATATTAAACACAAAGAAAATTAAATGGAAATATAAAATCAAAACTGGTAAACTGAACTAGCGGGAAAAAATGGAAAATGAGGCATATTATAATTATATATCATAACGATGATGTAGATTGGACCAGAAGATATATGCAGATTTCAGAATGCATCTTGACTAGAATCTTGAAACATGAAGCCTTCTTATCGGCTGCGATACTACAAAAGCAGGCGATCGAATAATATAGAATCAATATCACAGTTGAGGTGGCAATTCTAGATCAACGCTAATTAACGTTTCCTGACTAATTCCTGACTTCGTCAAATAAAAACAGCACTCTTTTTCTAACCTACACACTATAAAAACAGGTCAAACAAGACCTATTTGAGAACAGCATACCTCGCCAGTTTTAGATATGTTTTAAGTTGATATATATCAATAGAAATACACGTGACTAAACTTGTTGTGTTTAACGAAATTGTTTTTTTTATGTTGAGCTACGTTTAGTGTGTTTTTGCGTTGAATTAATTTGTTTTGTTACCCACAGACAGACATACATTTTAATGTGTTTATTGTATGTATTTATGAATTTTGGTTCATTCTTCTTCTAATGGTTGTATTTTAAGACTGCTAGATTGTATCCATGAGGGTTGCACGAGCTCGATTTCACGTTAATTTCTCTTTCGTGTTCTACCTTTGAGAGTGTAACAAAATTGTTTATAAACTTTCAAAGACTACAAGAATCAACATAAGCAATGTATAGATTAAAATGCATCTTTTGTTGGAAAGATATACATTTAACCGAAGGAAAGCATTAAATAGCAAGGGAAACCTGGGGTTTATGGTATTTTGAGGTGATTGCTGTTTTAGATTTTGTAATACTTATTCTCGAGTATTCGACTTACTGTTAAATACTGAGTTTGATAAAACAGCGATCAGTTTGCAAAAAGTAAATTATTGCATTTAATTTCCTACATTGGGAGTAGGACAAAATTAAGTACCCAAGAGCAGGGTAAATTCTGTATTTTTTAATTTAACCCAAAACTGCTTCAGCCGAAAATTAGATGGTCAAGAAGTTCCCCCTAATGTAATAATTAAACTTTCCTTTACCAAAATTAGGAAATGAGGCTTTTCTCCCCTACTTTCTCCTAAATCAAATGATTACAACAATAACATCCATGTACGCTATTCAAGGCAATACTGTTTTTATTCATAAGTGGAAACGTATATATAATTGTTAAAAACTTCATTTATTAGTAAAATTTTAAGACATACACGGTTTAATGCCCGTTTCTGTTCCGTGATGGCTACAATGTATCCACCAGAAAACACATTTTTCTGTCAGAATGTGGGAACAACTCTGTTCTATGGGAGATAATAACTAATCTGACTAGACAGACTAACACATCCAAGGACAAATTAACTAACTGCCAAGAAAGTTGTTGTGTAGAAACTCCAGCACAAGAGAGCAATATGATGTTATATTTTTTGTGCATGTGATCAATATGAACCAATCAGACAACTATTATATAGATGAGGTACCTTACCTACGGAGAATATTGACCTGACGTATAACTCATGTATATGTGTTTGGATACTTGACGTATAGGTGTAATCTTAATTTTCAGATATGTAATTGCAAAGGAATAGAAGACGCCAAAAATATCGAAAGGTCACGTAAGTAGTAAAATGACATTTAATGTCATATATCATTTTGAATATAGATGCCTGGTAAATTGATAGTTCGTCATTTGTCAATAGTTTCTATTAAAAGCTTACCAATAATAAACGATTCAATTTACGATATTGCATCCTTAAGACCAATGAATAACACGTTGCTTTAAATACATGTCCTGTTGGCCTATCAGTGTTCTCTTATAACAGCAACTTTGAAAATGAAACATTACCATGATATCAAAATATGTTGAAGAAACGCGATTATTTTGCAAGTGGTAAGGAAAATAGACTACTGAACATTTTTTTGACAGAAGCTACATACAAGTTTAGGTCAGTCTCTGAGCAAGTATGAAGTTGTGATCTACATGGGGATTATTTTTGGGGGAACCCAAGCGGGAACTATTAATTTCGGTTTCAGTCCCAGATTTTGACACCTGTTGACGAACACTGAAGAGCTTTCGTGTGTTTGCTTCTGTCGTTAATTACAAGCTCTTGGATAACCCAGATATCGATTTTCCTTTAAAAAGGAATAGATAAAAAAAAATAAACTAAAGGCGTTCTGAATTTCAAACTGAAAATGTTCCGAATATGAATTTGGCACCTTTGAGGTTCCCAAAGGGGTAGACTGTTATATTATATATTGCTATTGATTGATTTAGATATTTTATATCTGACCAACGACTTTATTGGTAAAATTTCTTTTTAAACCAATAGAAATGTTGTGATAAGATGTTCGGGTAGAAAAGCTCAATAACATATCTTTTTCTTTATCATTTCACGCCAAGGCTCGCGCTTGTGGTCGCCACTGGCTCCAATGACGAAAGAAAAACATGATTGGCGATTTGAAACTACTCTTGGAGAAAAATGTCGATGAGGGACTTTTATTTAAGTAACTGTCGACAATAGAATATATTTTAGCGATAATTGTTTCTAAAGCTAATGTTACAGGTAAATTAAGTCCCACGACATCACTGTGTACTACGATGTCAAGGCTCAATGCATTTTCGATGAATGGAAAGGTCAGGTATTGGAACTCTTTTGTGTTTTGCCAAAATGGTCACCTGTCTACACAACGACTCCGTCTGATATCAAAATTGCCAATTATTAAATTATGGCTGCATTGCCTAGTTCTAAGGGGTGCTCTGTGGAGTACAATAGGGTAAGGTAGGGTCGCGAAAAGGGTTGTTTTAATTGGATTAGAGTAGATACATTTCGTGAAGTGATGCGAGACAATTTGCTGATAATTATATATGTGTCACCGATTAAATTGTGTCTTGTATGTGAATATACTGACATTTTTACCAACAAATGATTTTTACTGAGAATTATCAACGGACAATATGGAGATATAATAACCACCAATACATTACCAGTACAAACTAGTGATAGGGGATTGGAAATTCCTAAAGTATCAGCCTTTAGTTTTGGTGAAAATGATTTGTTCCAATATGCATGTTCAGTTCTCTTATAGCTGCGATAACGTAGCGTTCTGACGACGAAGGACGACGAGAGCTTTTTTGATATATTGCGTCGTCACAGGCAGAGGAGGCCGGGTATTAATATTAGTACTAGTTCTCTTATATCATTTTTTAAAATTTTAACAGATGAAATATCTCATCCTGGCACCTTGGCCTGTTTGAATGTGGAAAACCTTGAAATTGGGATGCAGAAGGCCAGGGAATGTCACAGAAATAAAAAAATAATATACATTTGCAGTGTTTGTGTTTTATGTTCATAAAACATAGAGCATTTTCTTTAAGTAAATCAACCACATGCTTTCTTATTATATCTATGTGTTGGCATGTTTATCTTAACAGCGTGTATGCATATACACTTGGTCATTGTTAGACCAGTTTGATTGACAGGTGGAAATATGTCAGTTGTAGCTTGGTCAATGATATATTATACTGAAAATAATCATATAGGAGAAAGGGTGACTTTCATGTCATTTTGACATATTTCTAGTTTAACCTCTGCATTAACAATTTCAATATGTTGACGAATTGTCGCAGCGAAGCAGATTAATTTTGAATAAACACGTGTCACTTTACTTACCACATCACAGCCTGTTATAACAATAGCGTTGGATGAGCTGTTCAGCGTAGCTATTCCACATGTACTTGCTACCGACAGAACCCCACTTGGTATCCCCTTATATGTTATAGTTCCATCCATAGTGCACGCTAAATACAGAAAAAGACTGTAAGCTTCAGGTATATGTAATATATGAAATAAATTATTCTGTAAGGTATATATATAATTACAATAAAGACGATCGAGATTAAAACTCGCATCAATAAATCTGGAAAACGTTAAGATTAGTTCGTATTTATTGTGTTTTTTTATGATTGAATCTTATTTTAGTTTTATTGTATCCATATTCAACGATGCACTTACACATAGGAGAAACTGGTGTCGTCTCCTCCTTCGCAACTGCATTAGTTGTACATAGACATACAACCAGTATGAAAACAGTCCTCATACTTTTTCAAACTTTTGGTGTCTGAAAAATGAAGGTGTCAATGTTATCAATATCCCGAGAAATATACACTATGATAGCTGTCTAAGTATTGCTAAAATAGTCAGTGTTGGCTTAGATTTATATTGATTGCATTTTGAAATTCTACGGGGACGCTCATGTGTATTCCCCTAAGAGTTAAAGTATATTTACCGTGTTCTGACTAGTCGGTAGTGTCTATAAGCATCTAATTACATTCAGCGAAAAGAAAATCTTGGAGAGTTTTAGCAAAAACGGAAAATGAACAAAAGTACGGATAAAGGTAATACAAGTATAATATGCAAATAGATTAATAACTTAAAAATGACTACGAGGATGATAATGATGGGCGATCATTTATGGGGAAGATATGGATTTCATAGTTTGTACGTATTTAAGTCCTATATTGTGTATAAAGTAGTCACAGAACAATGTTTATTTATGATATACATTTGTATACAAGATTCTACTTAAAAAGGAAATATACTTGT
>JAUMHH010165734.1:0-16909 GCA_032359455.1 Chlamys rubida | reverse complement strand
ATAAACCGCTTCGCGGTTTATTTAGAGTACACTCCGTTTTTTTGTGTTATATCTCCATAACATGAAAAATATATTCATGTTAATCCTTAAATGACTTACTCTAAAATTTGCCTAAGAGGTCCCTCCAGGAAGTCCTGAACAGACTGATCCTGTACCGAAAACAGAAACCACCCTGCGGAGACACATGTTTCCACTATGTCGTACAAAGTGAGTTTTATACTGATCGTCCATATACACCAGGATCTAACGCCATCTTGTAGTATCGTTGAGTTGTCTGGGCATGCGTTACACCAACACGACCCTTTAAATAAAGCGTAAGGTAAATTAAGCTGATTATTATTGATAAGGAAATACATAAAGTTATAAAAAGGAAAAACAAACATGTTTTTACCAAATTGTTATATCTTTCTTCTTGTGAACGATGGGAAAAAATACAACCATACATTCTTTTCCGTTGGATTGATTAACAGAATAAGAAAAGGAAAGTAGAAAAAAATAATTATAAATAAACATGATAATGATTTAGTTTCACTCTTAAAGCACTAACATGGTTTGTGGACTAACATTACAAATGATGCGCTGCATGTAATTATCATAATTAGTTTTATAAAGTCTATGTACATTGTATATATAGACGTAATTATTTTCTTCAAGCTAGAAATGCTGCTTCTTGTTAACTTGAGCTCATTTAATTCTATTTAGTACTGAAAAACGCCAGTGAGATATGACTCATGCTCAAGCTCGGACCTATAAATAGTAGCGTTGACCTGAGCCATGACCTTTGAACTCCGAAATAGAATACCCTTGTAGGTGTTCTCCATTTAGATTTGGATGAGAATGAGAGAAAGCACTGAATTGGGACAGGGAGGGAAGGAACAGAACAGGAAGGGAACGGATAGATTGGGAAGAGAATGGACAGAATGAGAAGAGAAAGAGGCAGAAAGGAAGGAAAATGGGCAGGATAGGACGGAAAGAGACGAACATGGCAGGATAGGACGGAAAGAGACGAACATGGCAGGATAGAACGGAAAGAGACGAACATGGCAGGATAGAACGGAAAGAGACGGGCATGGCAGGATAGAACGGAAAGAGACGAACATGGCAGGATAGAACGGAAAGAGACGAACATGGCAGAATAGAACGGAAAGAGACGAACATGGGTAACACTACATTTCAGAAAACAATTGCTCAGGTGAAAAAGTATTTTATTGCAGAATTAATGTTCTTAAGAAAAACAGTAGATATTGTAACGGAGGAAGTATTACATTCTGTTGTGGATACACAGCAAAGTAAGTCGTCTGACGTCACGTAACACTTTTATCAACATCATAACATTTGACGTGTGACGGCTCCAAATGCTGTTTTCGTGAAACAAGAAAATGTCGAAAAACTTAACAATGAGAATTAGCAATTAAATTCATCAATATTCATCATTTAATACATATCATACATGTAGTATGGCAAATAGTGAACACTCGAGTACAGTTCTCTCTGCGACGGATGTTTAATATTGGGAAGTGACATAATATAATCTTTATATGAATAGATGACGAATAATGTTTTTTCTCGAAGTGTTTTAATGTCCCAAACAACTTCGACACAGTGATATATCACTGTAGTTAAAACTTACCAATCATGCAGAGTAATATCACCACGCACACCGCCGATTCCATTTCATGAAATTATTCAGCCATAGAGCTTAATTGCCAATGACCATGTCAACCATCATCCACACGCCATTTCTTTTATACCGCGATTATAACGTTTGTTTATTTTGTAAATCGATTGGAATATTTGATCGCTTTTGCTCCAGAAAGGCAAAGTGTCAATAAGGGGCATTTTTATCCTAACCGTGCGTCTTAAAGTAAATGTGTGGTCACGCTGTTCTTTTATACTTCTTTCATATTGCAATCCATTAATATATTAAATACGGTTATGAGTTTAATTGATTTCTTACTGCCAAGAAGGAAGGAAACGTGACTATCATATTCACTGACACAACATTGTATTTCAACTTCTGAAACTCAGTTTGATGTTATGGGATCCTACGACAGAGAACGGGTATGGTTTTTAAGTGGGATATTAATTGTAATCGGTTCGTTTATATTTCGTATTCATGGTAACCAATACGCTTATCAAAGTAGGGTATTTCCCATTATTAAAAAGTTCTGCTCTGATTTGCTAGTTTTTACAATCAAAGTTAGGGATACAAAATAATGTATATTTCCGACATTGTATACTCTGCAAAAATCAATATACTGTTGTTAATTCTAAGAAAGTATTAATCTCTATCACTCATTTTTTTGTAAGTAACCTATTGTCATTATGGTCCGATGCTTGTACTATTATTATCATTATGAATTTCATATAAGCAGTTATTCATTTTTTCAACAAGGACATACAACATCCTTATTGGAACCTCTTCTTCATAGGTTTTTTCCTGCCATTATATTTTTTCACAAACGAACATAATTCAGCAGCACCGTGACATTAGTTGTAGGTCAATAACAGCAAATAAATAGCCCGATTAAAAATTCATAAACCGAAGCTAGCAATTACTTCTAAATCAATACTGGTACTTTTTATGATAATTGTTTCCGTGCTTCCAATAATTGGTATGTCAATATATTATACACGAACACAACATGTCAATATTTATCACCATGAGTAATAACCATGAAATTGATTGAATATCATATAGTTTGTATATATATATGAATGCATTGTTGTCTCCAAGGTCTGCTGGGGTGAAAGACCTAATCCAGTGTATGGCTAAGGACTGTATGGTCAGAATCCCTAGTAGCTTGTGGATCTCTTGCTGTCTAACACTGGGGGAATACTTGGTCTCAATAAATGAGGCTTATTTATATATTTATTTATTTATAACTTCTGTGGGAGTTACTCCCCTTGCATCACTATTTCTTTAACTACTTCATGTAACATTTCTCTCTCTTTCTTTCTATATATAGTTTATATTTGTTTGTATTTCTGGCTAGGAGAGGACTTATATAGGCATAGCCTGTTGTCCAATCCTTTTGATTTTTCAATAACATTTACTGAAATGAAATGCATTGTTGTGACCTAAACAACCAATCAAAATCATGGAATAGTTTCTGCATTATATTTCAGGGGTTTTGCAAATAAAAGTATATACTTTGTTGTATGTGTGTTATCTGTCCCGACACGCTCTTCAGTCAATAGAGACTCGTATACAAATACAAAAAACAAGTCGGAAAGGGGCATAAAATAAATCAAAAACGAAATGTTTATAAAAGCAAGCGATCCTTACACCATATGTAACAAACTCATTGTGATTTCTCTTATTAAAGCAAGGAAGAAAAGTCGACAACTAAACTAAAAACAAAAACAAAAAAACACGACGAAATGAAGCATATTATTTTGTTTATGTACAATGTACGTATACAACCAAATAAATGAAACGTTTCAATGCACCATAATGCCGTTACGCTATTTAGGCCTCAGTTTTCCAAAACATATTCAGGAAAAAAAGGAAAACGAATTACTGTTGATATATCTATAAAGTTATAGGCTTTTCTGAATTACTGCAGTATTTTGATAGTCAAACTACTGTACTTAGTCATTGTGTTATACCGTGAATACACTAAAGAAATTTAACAAGCGTCATTACATTGTATAACAAGATTTCATCACAAGAAATTTATTGAGTAAGTCGATCATTAACACCCGCCTTAGCTTAAAATTAATAACACTGCAGACTCCTTACCTTCAGCCACTTTTCTTGGTCTTTTCCAACAATATAAACTACAGGGACTTTTTATCTGTTTGATAAGCAATAGGATTCCAAATTGTTTCCTATAGGGAATTTTCCCTTTCTTGACAGTAACATCACTGCATCCTCAACATTCGGTCTAAATATCTCACAGTTGATTCGTGTTCAAGATCTTGTTCCGTTTATCCTGATTTCCGTGATAGAGGTCGGCTGCTGAAGGACAAAATTACATCACAGATTTATTTTAGATGCAGGTTGATGAAGACGAAGAACAAGCTAAATGGCCTCTCATTGAGAATTTAGCGATTATGTTTCTTGTGTAATATAAAGGTTTATATTTTTGTTTATTTAAGTGTGCTTTGTTGTTTTGTTGTTACCTATATATGAAGACGTGGCATTTCCTAGATTTGACATATATTTACATGGCGGGTGCTCAGTTGAAGTACAGTTGTGAGATTGCACAACGTTTCACGATGTGCGATGTGCGCACGATTTATGCACGATGAAAGGCTGCAATAATAGCTTGTCTGATACATGTAGTATGGTATCGTGGCTGAAATTCATCTTGAGAGTGATGGGCATGGATACTTCAAACATTGTTTTGAAACAACCTGAATCGACACGCGTGTACATACACGCAACATGCATTGGTCAAATACATATACGTCCACATAAACAGATGCAGGGTAAGCAGCCTTACCTGTTACCAGCTGTCTGTTAACTAACAGCCTTACCTGTTACCAGCTGTCTGTTAACTAACAGCCTTACCTGTTACCAGCTGTCTGTTAACTAACAGGCCACAGGTACATTTATTGTATATAAGCAACCGTGAGTAATTTCCACACACAGCATAACAGTCATAATTAACACAAGTAAGGTCAAATGGTGTTTCGATAGCTATAAAATCACCAATTAATTGTAATCGGCGATCAATTCCATTTAATGATTACGTATTGGTACCGTACCTGCGAGTACAAACCCAGTTTTGACCATTTTACTGTCATGTTAATGATGTATAACATTTTATTGCAGAATGGATTAAGTGCAAAATATACTGATTGGATATTAAATACGCGGACGATGTACGGACGAAGTGGTGCGTTGTGTGATCACACAACTGTTGAAGATGCCCAACCTTCCGGAATCCTGATCATGTTACATTGTATCCATTTACTTTTTCATGGGTCTCCAAGGAAATGTTTTGTTTATTGATATATTGTCCTAGTTTTATCGATTTTGAATAACAATTACGGTTTTGTTGGACTTTGGTATCATCTGTCATTTGTTTACTTACACCAGGGTGTTGAAGAGCTTATAACGTTGGATTAAAACCTCCATAACATGACAATGTTGGTATATTAACAATGAGAGAAGGAAAAACAACAATAGTGAAATTTAAGCCATCATGAAGATTATTCTTACAATAATGTACATTTAATTGGAAGTATTAAGTTGAATATTTTATTTCATCCATGTGATTCCGTAATGAAATTACATCAAACGCTATCTAGACGATATAAACAAAGATTTACTTCAAACTTTATGTTTACATCCAACAAAGGATCGTTTTATCTTTCTGTCTTGTCTCATTCCGTTCAAACACATTCTTAAACTCTTTCAACAAATGGCAGAACATCCATGTTTGCGGGAACACGTTTGTGTTTTCTATGGTTGTCTTCTCACTCGGCATTAAATTATATTTTCAACGTTTTGTTTTATTGTCCCGAGATATTGTCATTAGTTTTTTTCACGTTACCATGACAACTATCGTCACATTGGTGAAAAACGAAATAACGATATCGCGAACAAAAGAAATGATCCAAATCAGCTAGCATACTAGTACGTTTCATATCAACAGCAAATAATGTATTTTTAAAGGCCATACTTTGGTGCTATCGTGGATAGAGTCAAAATGCAATTCAATACAATTCTGACACGTATATTCATTATATTTGACATGTGCCAACTCGTCATTAAATTAATTTTTATAGAAAATATTTGTTCAATTATTCGTTAAACCCCAATATGTATTTGCCGTGTTGTATGTTGCCGTTTCAGTTGTATAAGTACATCACAAATAAAAGCTGAATGCTCCCATTATATCTATAAAAAGACTAAGTCAATTTGAACCAAATATTGATCGTTTGCAATTTTGATAAAATTAATTTTTCCTAAAACGGATAAATTCGATAACGTAATAGAAATGTGATTTTAATGGTTATTTTACATAGACTTGCTTCTTATGTATGCATGTAGTGTTCCAACAATTATACATGTGGGTAAGTTAGGTTAATCAAATATACATATATCTATATATTGATGAGAGAACCCATATGTTAAACAACGCAAACATTGTCATTATGATAAAAACAAACAAAAAATACCTTGTATTAACTTATTGATTAGAATATACACAATTTCAAAGATCGCAGAGCAATCTATTATAGAGATGATAAAAAAGGAACAATGAACTTATAAAAAAAGAGAAATAAATAAAATAAAACTTTATCAATGTTGAAATTGTTCTCAATTGACCGATGTCTTATCTTCCGAGAACAGGTTTACGAGTCAAATGTTGCTGCGTGTACATTAACCTCTTTAAGGTTCAACAAGCCCTCTAAAAGGGCTAATAATCACCCTAAATGTCAACCCCCTGGCAAGTCATATTCAAATAACCTTATCAAAAGTCGGAATATACATGTATATATGTAACTAACATATATTGAACGTGTACATGAGCTATTAAAAGGGTACATAACCATGTTAACGAAGTCAAAATACGGTATTAAAGCTGATGTGAGGATAAAAGTTGCTCACCAGATTTTTAACATGTCCATCTCTTAAGCGACCCAACTGAATGTTACGAAATGACATGTTATTTGAAGCTCATTTGTATACCTAGGTCATGCAGGGCTTTATTTCTCTTTAACTATGTGTGGAGAGGTCTACCGGCCTCACAAGAAGATGATTGTTGCTATTGGAAAGTAAAAAAGTCATAGTAAAACATCCGCGTTACATATTTTACAAGTATATATGTGTAAAACCATAGACCTTTGACCATAAACACTACTTAAACTTCATAAAAAATGTCCTTTCTTAACATTCAATGTTTTTTTATAAAAGAGTTTGACTTGTTATAAACATTATTGTACTTTTCAGCTTATTGGTCTTTCTACTTTCTATGTGATGGGCTGGGTTCAACCACGAGGCTAGTATCTATATATAAGGTTTGGATCTCAGCCGTTTCCATATTATGACACAGGGACATAGTCTCCAAGGGTTGGACGGAGCAAGAGGCAAAATGTTCGTCCTAGGGCTTGGATTTTAACCATTACTAACGTATAACCCGCTTTGGCCCTGCCCCTCAGCACCCGTGGGGTCAGCCATCCCTATGTACAATTTGGAATCCCCACTCGAAGAGCAAACCTCCGACCAAATATGGTTGATACTATCTCATAGTTCCAGAAAAGAAGACGCTTGAACCAATGGGACCAATTTACTCTTGGATGGTCCTGTCCTTCTCCCATCCCTAAGAAGGGAGGATCAGTCCCTCTACTTGTACAATTTCGAATCAGCTTCACTTAAGGAACCTTCGAGTCAAATTCGGAGAAACCGTTCAGTGCTTTCGAAGTTGTTCAATGAGACTATTGGCGGACGGGTGATGGACGCCTCGGTTCATCACCATGAAGGCATTAAGTCTAAGGTGTTCATAAAAAATAGTTTACCAACATTTTAACCTCTCAATTTCTTATTAACAGAACGAAATGGCAAGTTATGTACAGTTCTAAAGTCGTCTGGAGCAGAGCTGTTCAGAGATTGTTAGGTCTGTAATCAGATTCTTTACAAATACGAGACTTTTTAAAGATTCCGTAACCATTTCATAGAGTGTGTGTTCGTGTTCTATACCTTCTATCCCACCTAGAGTCAAAATCACCAGACAAAAAACCCGGAGCTTCATATCGAACAAGACTGGCTTAATATTGTTTATCTCTCAAAGTTTTCGATTAATTCCGTGACATTTTCCTGATAAGCGTTCTGTTGCCAGCAGTCATACCCTATTTAACGTTAGCTTTATAACGTTAATGTGACCGATAAGAGATATGATAGGATAATGGGATGTATTACATACAATCAGAGCCGTGAATTTAAGACACAATGTAACAGATGATAAAAAAACATATTTTCAAAGAAACCTGAATGTTGAACCACCACATAGAGTCTGAGGAGTCCAAAAAGACAAAATGGCCATATGGTGTTTCCGAATCGACTTACTAAATTTATTAACAGGTGCTCTTTTCCTTGTACTTTTAGTGATTATTACGAACGTTTTAGCAATACACAGATTACCTGATATTGAGTCACCACGGGTTTCCCATATATAGATTAGTGATTAGACATTGTCACTTCACAGTGTCAAGTGTTTACAGCTACAGTGAATATTATAAATCCAGATAAAAAAAGTTTGTATTAATTAGTAACCAAAAATATCGTTTATGTAGTTACCAACGGTATACAATATCATCTGACGACTTGGAAACGCTAAAAACACTCAAAATATAATCTAATATTAATTAGTACTTGGTGTGAATAATTGAGTACTACAGCACATTGTGTAGGGTACATATCCTCGATACTCCAGGGGTAACGCTCACTTACGTTCTGTGCAACCCTGTAATATATCAAAACAAAATTGAAGGCACGCGGCTAGCTATTTGATAAGTTTCAGGTAAAACAAAATAACCAATCGTTAGGATGAAACCGACCTTAAAAGACTACAGCTGAGCGACATCCAATCTAAAAGCGAGACCTCGAGATCAATTAAATTACTGCTGTTTGGCGATGAAAAGTTGTCTTTTAACTCAGGGTATATCTGAGCAACTCTAGATCTATTTCCCCTCTCTTTCCTATCTTACTCTCTCCTATTTTCCGCTTTTCACTCATACATGTATACGCAACGCATTGCTGCATATGTCTTCCTCAAATATTAGTCATTAATCATGTGGTCCTCTAATCTCACAAGAGAAGATAACTCTGCAATACGCAAAGACAGAATAGAAGTTGTAAAACTTGATTCCAAATCCATTTTCAACAATTGTGTATTGCTTTATATTATAGTGTAAATGAGAAAAGTAATGAAATAAAGTTTATATTAAACTGTTAGTGTTCTTATATCTCATCCACAATGTGTTGCACCCTTAGCCTTCAGCTTTGTCATGACATATCCACGTGGTACAGAGAGTGAAAGTGGGCGTTACCTCTGGAGTATCGAGGATTAGTATAAGTATAACCAATGACAGACGAGCAATACAGACGTATAACTTCACGGGGTTTCACAAAATCACAAACAATTAACGCGCATTTAAGATCAATAACATGACAAAAACCGAAAAAACAACACGTTCAAATAAGGAACAGAAACCGTCTTTTTTATCAAAAATAAATTTAATCATTGTCAGCATAAAATCATGACCACAGACCTGTTTGTGTATGTTTTAGGAACTGCTACTTGTAAGGGATATAACAATTAAATGAGAGAATACATGAAGAGTAACAACAGCAGCCTATAATAATATTGTTTTATGCAGTTCATCTGAGACAAGTTTCGTCAACAACACAGAAGATTTCTTAGGAAACTGCAGTAATACATCAGGAGATTCAAAATAAATAGACCAAGAGTGACGGATATATAGTTAACTTCAAAATAGAATGTTCATACATACATATTCTGCTTGTATCCTACATCTTTTACAGTATATTAACATGTATATGGATATCAGTTCACGTACATACAAAGTGATTATATGATCCAAAAAAAGATTTTACATATAAAAAGGGAAAATATATGAATATTGAATAAAATATATACAAATGTGCGATTATAAGTACACAAACATGTAGAAAATGTGTATATATGTAAAATAAAGTACATAAAATACAGAAGACAGTGTAGTTGTTTAATTATACTGAGCTAATATTTCACCGTTGTCTCGATCAGAACTAGTTTGCGGGACAAAATTTCGTGCATAATGTCAAAATAATAAATATCGCACTGCTAAGGGTTATTCTGTTTGTGGGTGATGGGATTTTACATGTGTTTTGTGAAAATAAAACAAAACAAAATAAAAATGTGATATTGAATTTTTCATCTCCATTATTTGGCAGTAAACGGGTAAACAGATTTTTTCTTTTGTATTTGTAACAATAAATTCACAGGGACTTGGTATTAATATGTACTGGGTATTTAACTTCGCCCAAACTTTGGTGACCGAGAATATAATAAAATTCCTCACATATACATGTACCTATACATGTACCTATTATTGTATACCTGTACCTATTATTGTATACCTGTACCTATTATTGTATACCTGTACCTATTATTGTATACATGTACCTATTATTGTATACCTGTACCTATTATTGTATACCTGTACCTATTACTGTATGCATGTACCTATTATTGTATACCTGTACCTATTATTGTATACCTGTACCTATTATTGTATACCTGTACCTATTAACATGTTCAGGCTTCATATCCACAAAACTTGCACTCCCCGCTTTCTTCAACACCAGGAGGAAGGTGTGGCATGTGCTCCTCATTCTGACATAATAACTTTGTAGTTGTTCACACTAACAGTAATTTCAGAGATCACAAGCTGATTCTTTTTTTATTAAACTTCAAAATACTCATCAAAGTCTTTAATGAGATCATGTTGTAAAGGAAGAAAAAATACAGACAGAAAGAGTGAAATGTTATTGTAACTATAGTAAGTTAACTTTATGTTTGTGTTAATACTGTGTGAATGCAATACAATATGTACATGTATGTTATGTATGCTGATGTATTTGCTATATGTTCATGTATTTACTCTATTTTAATTTAAATTTTGTATGTTAATTTAAATTTTGTATGTTAATGTAACTACTGTTTGTTAAAATAAGTACGTGTACTGTATGTTACAAATGTGTAATTGTAAATACATTATGAGTTGAATGATTTGGTTGCTTGCAATGAAACGCATCAGAGATTAAGAAAAATCTATATTTGCATAGTCTGGTGAAGGGAGGTAATTTTCATTATAATCTTATGGCTTTGCACCTCACTTAGTCAGCACAGTGCTCACTTATATTGTACACAAGACAGTGAAACACAAACTTCATCCTTAAAACTTAAAAGGTTGAATAAATGCAATTTAAATCAGAAAAAAATATACATGCAAATGCAGAACAAAACACATACAACTTTAAAATAAAATAACTTTGACAATAAAAAATAAATAAAGCTAAGAAAAATTGAAAATTACTTGAATTTTTTTGCTATTGCATGTTTATCTTAGGAATACAGACATATTTATTTTGAGTGATAATCATAACATATTTTCAATTCTTTAATTTGTTTCAAAAGATCTTTCAGTGCTACAAAAATATTTCAAGTTAAGTTAAGTAGACATTAACAAAAAAACTGAAGTAATTTACAGTTCCCTATAATACACCAAATAGGAGTACATGATGATGATTCCAGGGCTGTGTTTGGGGTTGGGGTCTGTCCCATTGTACCATCCAAAATAAGACAAGGAGTTATCTGTCCCTGGTGAGGCGAGCTGGTCTGTGACATCAATCACCCATGGCAACACGTTCTGTCCATCACACCAGCCATTTCGGCCATACAGCCATGTACCATGCTCATTTGGCTCCACTCCATACGGCACTCGGTCTGCACATCCAAGAGGAGTACCTACATACACAAATACACATGTCAACAAAGGGGATATTTACATATATAAACATGTGTCAATAGAAAGTGTCTAAACACTTAAACACAGGTCAACAGAGGGGTTCTCTAAACACATAATTATGTTTCAACAGTGAGGGTTTCAACACACACAAATATGTCAACAGAGTCTGTTGTATATGTCTACACACATAAGTGACATAACTTTATATCAACAAATGGAACACACACATAAACATGTATCATCAGAGGGGATATCATAAACATGTGTTAACAGGGGATATATATACACACATAAACATGTGTCAACAGGGGATATCTATACACACACAAACAGGTATCATCAGAGGGGATATTATAAACATGTGTCAACAGGGGATATCTATACACACATAAACATGTGTCAACAGGGGATATCTATACACACATAAACAGGTATCATCAGAGGGGATATCATAAACAAGTGTCAACAGGGGATATCTATACACACATAAATACATGTGTCAACAGGGGATATCTATACACACATAAACAGGTATCATCAGAGGGGATATCATAAACATGTGTCTACAGGGGATATCTATACACACATAACCAGGTATCATCAGAGGGGATATCATAAACATGTGTCAACAGGGGATATCTATACACACATAAACATGTGTCAACAGGGGATATCTATAAACACATAAACATGTGTCAACAGGGGATATCTATAAACACATAAACATGGGGTATCTATACACATGTAAGTATGTATCAACAGAGAACATCTTTACATATAAACAAGATTCAACAAGAAGGGGTACATACATGTACATAAACAGGTATTAATAGAAAGGGGGGAGCTGTTACATTTAAAATAAAGTGTGCTATACTTTTTTAATTCAATGTCAACTAGTTACATGTACCATTAACTCACTGTTAAACACTTTCACAACAAGCCAATTCAACACATAAAACTGTAAGACGTATAACAACATTACCGGCATTACTAAAAGTTATGTTGTTTATGTGGCTGTTGACTTTAAAATGATGAGAGGTCACACAAAATTCTCCACATCCATTTTCATCACTGCCATGTCCAGTGATTACAGCAAATATCTCCACCTTAAAACACACAACAAAACACAATATGTAGCAACTATATATATCTATGATTAACTGACATACATTTATACTGAAATTACCTATTTTAAATTCCTGAGAATAGTTCAGAAACTGCACTTACTAGAAATTTAAATCTAAACAAGATGAAATATGTCTTGGAAATGTTATTGTTTATTAATTCAAATCAACAATTACGCTATTTCATGTTAATAATGGAAAGTAGAGCACTGACTCATAACTTGTAAATATTTGTTACACAAAACAGCAACACTGTGTAAATATAGAACTATATTTATCCTGCAATAAGCCCAGGGGTCCAACACATATACTCTGACTCAAAGTAGGGGGTGGGCTTATTACAGGGCCATGAATAAATAATTTGTTGGCATTTCTTCTAAACTGCAATAGATATGGGTGGGCTTATTACCAGTCATTGGCTTATTGTAATACAATAACCAATCACTACAGGACCAACACTGTTAGAAAATACTAACTTATCAGATTACACCTGTTTTCAAAGGAATCAGTGCTGTCTGACATATCTAAATGTTTCGTTTACACAGATTGCTGCATTATACAGTGTTTGATAAGGACAGGTTATGTTGTCATGTGGATTAGAAAAAGTTCTATAAAGACATGTAATAATATAACTGTATATGGATTAGTTAGTGTCTGATAAAGAGAGGAATTGTGTCTTTTACCTTTTTAATATCATCTGGTACTATAAACATGTATGGCTTGAAATGCGAGTTGTAAGTTTTATCAAATGTGGCTCCAGGTTCATACAACACTGTGACCTTCTCAGGATACAGTTCACCTACAAATAACAAATATATATATGTACCTCTGAAACAATGTTATACATGTACCTCTCAGTCTGAAACAATGTTATACATGTACCTATCAGTCTGAAACAATGTTATACATGTACCTCTCAGTCTGAAACAATGTTATACATGTACCTCTCAGTCTGAAACAATGTTAAAAAATTAAAAATTCCAATTATATTTAGGACTGTTTGTATGGCCTGATGAAGGAAAGTGATTTACATGAAATTTTTCACCGTTCACTTCATTTGCACTGGCTCACTTCCATTCATCAAGCCATGCAAGTGACAAAATACTCAATTTCTTCCTGTAAAACCTGATCTTTCAGTAACTATATGAATCACATCATCATGACAATAATCAATAGATTAGTTGTAGATTACTTGTTCCAGCCTTCTTATAATGTTATGTATTTTTAACTTGTGCATTCTTCCTGACAAACGTTCTGCCTTATGACCGTATATATCGGAGTGACCATGTGATCAGATATAGTGTGATAGGAAAGGTGAGCAATGTCAGACCATGTCATGATGGGAGGTTTTCTCTGCAAATACACCTTTTTTAACAAATAATGTGTATCTAACTTTAAAGTTAACTTTGCCATAAAAATATCTACAAAATGTCTACAAAACTAATTTGGACATTCTAATGCTTCACTATCACTATATGTATTAAATCGCATTAAACATGTAAGGTATAAATTCCATTGAGATGTAAGTATTTAATCCCATTAAACATGTAAGGTATAAATTCCATTTAGATGTAAGTATTTAATCCCATTAACATGTAAGTATTGAATCCAAATAAATATGGTAGGTGTAAATCCCATTATTAAATCCCATTAACATGTAAATATTGAATCCCTTTAAATATGAAGGTGTAAACACCAGCTTTCTAAAGATACAATACAATCTGTAGACTGCAATTCAGGAAACAAAGTATTATGATGTTCTCAATGTCATCTATTCCTGTAAGGTGGTCTATAGCTACTCAACAAACAGTACAGGGGTTGTCTTCAGTAAAACAGAATGTTGTCAGTTTAATGGCCTTAACCTAAACAGTATCAGCTCTACATTCAGAATAACAACTAGATACTTGTTAAATTGATTTGGAATTCAGTCACCAAAGCAAAAATCAATATTGTTTTAATAGTCTGGAAACCTGAGGTATTTCATTTAAAAGTGGCCTGATACAAGTTTGTCCAGTAAAATATTTTACATCATACCTGATGCTCGAGGCTGAGAAAATCTTAAATTTAGTGATGGCTTCCAAGGCATTGCCCACGGCTCTGTCTTCATGTTAAACACACAAGTAGAGCTTGTGAGGAGGGGAAGAAGTGGGGACACATCCGTCATCCAACGGCCAATCCTCCTGTAGAGCAAACGGTTGCAACATCAGAAAGTGTAATCCCAAAAACCACAAAACAAAATTAGGAGTGTAGCTAATACAAAAATAGATTACACTGTGTATTCACACAAGTCACAAACAAAGAGTCATAGCTTCTTGTCTGGAAACCAAATTAATTTTTTTCTTATCAACTGATTATGTGACATTTGACCTACTAACCTTTAAAAGCTATCTGAAGCATTCTCTCCACCTAACTAAACAGTTTATCTGTACGGCCGATTGCCCAAAGATAACGATGTTAATCAGAAACAAAATCATGACAATATGTCTCCCAACCACCAACACAGAGAAAACATAGTGTTGTACCGTCTGAAGGCACTTATCCAGCGTCCCAGCTCCATACCGCACAGCGGTGACCCTGGGTCACAGCAGACATACAGGTTGATGGTGTGATCCCAGTGAGGACAGTCTGTATCCATGGTACCTGGACATGATAGAGACATGTCCAACTCCATCTTGGAAAACTTTTGCAAATCTGCACAGAAAAATATCTGGAATAAGACAGGTGCTGCTCAATGTCCAAAATTCTCGTTTACTGACAAAAATATTCTGAAACCAAATAATTCAACATAATCAACTTTATTATGTTTAGTCAAAAATTTGTTTTATCCGAATATTTTCTAGAATATATGTCCAAAATAGTGAAACAATACACTTCTGAAACAATAAAATCAGAGTAATTAAACACAAACGCCAGATTTTAACATTACAATAATTAATATACATCATGATCCAGGCAGAATCCAATGCAGAAAGTTTCTAATCATCATGAATCATTTACCTGTTAAATTCGGCAATGTGATGTTAGCGACAACACCTTCTTTCCCTTGCATTACCCGCTCTGTGAAGATATCGATTGAGGTAGCTGGTGTGTGTAATCTTTTGTCCAGCTTATCTCTGTACTCAAACCTACAACACACCTCTTTAGTCAAACCTACAATCCATACTCTATGCAAACCTACAATGCTCACGTCAGTTAAAGTGTCCTCAAATGCAAGTGACTAAATAGTCAGGTGGTTTTACTATTTTATATATATTCCTCTATGAACACATCTCCATTTCCAAGGGAAAAAAATCATGATGTTGAGTCATGTGTAAAATTATGATTTTATGAGAAATTAGTGTAGCTCTGATTATGACTGTTACCTTGAGATAAGAGAACTGTAAGTATAAGTTTAAACTCCTGGTAGCAGGATGTATCACCATACAAATTGAAATTCAGTTAAAAATAGGTTAAATCAAGACCTGAAAGCAAACATAAATTGATGGGTCATAATTTATAATATATGAAACATTCAAGGACAGATAACTTTCTAGTGGAAAGTTTTGCCAGAAGGATGTACTGTATGTATTAGCCTGAGTGTTACATGTTTCCAATCCTGTTACTACATGTATATACTTACCACTGAGCCTGACACACTAGAAAGTCCATTAAATACTTACCACTGAGCCTACCACACAAAAAAAGTCTGTTTTATACTTACCACTGAGCCTGCCACATCAGAGAGTCCATTATATACTTACCACTGAGCCTGCAACATCAGAAAGTCCATTATATACTTACCACTGAGCCTACCACACCAGAAAGTCCATTATATACTTACCACTGAGCCTACCACACAAAAAAGTCTGTTTTATACTTACCACTGAGCCTGCCACATCAGAAAGTCTATTATATACTCACCACTGAGCCTACCACACAAAAAAGTCTGTTTTATACTTACCACTGAGCCTGCCACATCAGAGAGTCTGTTTTATACTTACCACTGAGCCTGCCACATCAGAGAGTCTGTTTTATACTTACCACTGAGCCTGCCACACCAGAAAGTCCGTTTTACACTTACCACTGAGCCTGCCACACCAGCAAATCTGTTTTATACTTACCACTGAGTCTGCCACATCAGAGAGTCTGTTTTATACTTACCACTGAGCCTGCCACATCAGAGAGTCCGTTTTATACTTACCACTGAGCCTGCCACATCAGAGAGTCTGTTTTATACTTACCACTGAGCCTACCACACAAAAAAGTCTGTTTTATACTTACCACTGAGCCTGCCACATCAGAGAGTCTGTTTTATA
>JAUMHH010165723.1:0-16914 GCA_032359455.1 Chlamys rubida | reverse complement strand
ACTGACCAATGACAGCCACCTATTGCTTTCAACTGACCAATGACAGCCACCTATTGCTTTCAACTGACCAATGACAGTCACCCGTTGTTTGTGTCAGTCTTGTCTGGTTGCACAGGTAAAATAAACGACAGATGTTTTAATCACCTGGTTCTCCAAAAACAATTTACTCCGTCTAATAGTTAAAAATCAAAACAGAAAAAATGTGTCTGAAATCTAACGTACCTTGTCAGTCCCTTTTGTTGGAAAAATAACAAAACCTTGCACCAAAATGGACCAACTAAAGAAAGAGAGATATATTTAGGAAGTTTCACTATAAGCAAAAACATTTAGTTATAAAATCATATCGTGTTCTAAGCAGGATAAAGTCTATACATTTTTCACAGTTTATTATTCCTTCTACATTTTTTTGCATAATCTTCCACAGAAAGTTTGAAATCTACCTGTTAACAAGTGGCTTTAACTTACTATTTTATTTGGTCCATAAAGTGTGAAAAAAATAGCATTTGTCACAGTGAAAAAAATAGCATTTGTCACAGTAAAATAGATGCCTTTTTTCACTGTAAACCTTATATCTTCATGGTACAATTGTAATAAAGCCATTTTTTTAAATATTGTGAAGAGTAATGTCAAACTTTATACCAACCCTGTTTTTGCCTTCAGTATGTATTTGGATTAATGTTGTTCTTCGTTTTGTGTCGATTATTCCCGTTTTGTGTCGGTCATTCCCTTTTCGTGTCGGTCATTCCCGTTTTGTTTCGGTCATTCCCGTTTTGTGTCGGTCATTCCCGTTTTGTGTCGGTCATTCCTTTTCGTGTCCATTTTGGAGTTCGATGATGTGTGATACTTTAATCTTACTTACACACTCGGAGCCTGGTTTATTGACATAAAGGTCCATAATTCTAATGTTTATTGACGTATTGTGTTGTATACATTGGCTGACAAAGACATCACTTCTGCCATAATGACATACATTTGGAAACAAGGACACACATCGTCACCTTCTGGTCCAGATCTGTCAGCTTTGTTGTCCCTGTGTGCCGGTTTTCTCTTGTACCAATACTGCTGAACGACCACAAGGAAATTCTACATTTATATTCTGGCGCCATGGTATCCTGTGCTCGAGCTTTATTACACATCAAAACGTAATAACCTCAGTTAATTTCTGGCCGTAGTAGGTTTTACTTGGGCATCATATTTATTGTGCGATAGCCTCGTATCATTGTTGATCGGTCTGTCGTCGTTCTTGGCCAGCTTGTGTATAATTTGGGAGCAGCTCTGTGTTATTCTGTAAGCAGGATCGATCCCCTCTTCAAAGGATCTAAACCTTTAAATGTCTACTTTGAGATTAAATTTTCACACCTTTGATCGTATAAGCTATGTCTCACACATTTTTTTGTTTTTTGTTTGCTTTGCAGCGTTGGTTTCGAAATCAATATTTAAACACTGAAATCATTTATTTTTTCATTTTTCTGTAATCTACCTTATTTAATTGTACACTTTATGATGATTTGTCATGGTTTTAATCTATAATTACATATCGTCTGGTTAAAATGGGCTGTCAATTCAATAGCATATGCTGGTTATCAACTCATATCTAAGTAACGTCTTGTATTAAATGCGCGTACTTTTCATTTGCTTTAAACTCGACAGAAAATTGATCCAATACATTCTATTAGGTCATAACTGTGATTTACTGGTTTTCAATAAAAAAAAAGTAATATCCAGCTTGCTAGATGGATAATAAATTCACAAACAGATAAAAATAATTGCAGCATTAGTTTATATTCGCGATTTTATCAAAGGTTTTACGTGTTTTTGGAATATGATGATATGTCAGCTTGAAACTAAAATATGGAGAGAGAATCTTTTAAACTCGATTATATGTTTTTGTATTGATGATTTAGCATGCAACTGTTAAGCCCGATACGTGACGCTATAGGAGTGGGTTTTCATTCAAGCGTTGCTCTTATAGTTCCTGTGTGGTTTAGAAGGCCACTAAGCTTTATGTTTACCGAACAAGTTGTAGTTATAAGCTCATATGTAGCAGTAATAATACTCGTATACTAATACTATTTTTAGTAAATCTGGCCTCCATACATGTATACTTAATTCGTAAATCCTGTTTCATTAAACACTCGCCCATGTTCATAATATAATGCCTACCAACGTCTTACTGTATTTACGTCCATTGCAGGTTGTGACTGTGGAGTGGAAATGACGTACCTAGCGCGGTCAACAATAAACCAATTAAAACGACTCAGCATCAGTACCTATGTAGCAATGCTCGTGGAATCTAACCGAGATGTCAGTTTCTTTGACGTGGCACTTCTTAGCTAACAGGTGCGCGTTCTATAATTAATGTAACTCTATCACGGATAGTGTCTATCTATTTACGGACCCAGAACGTTGTGGTCAACACGTCACGTGACATGTCTCAAAGGAGTTGTGTACCTGTAAAGGAAAACATTGAGTGACGCCGTGTCCAACAGCAAGGGATCTACGATTCTGTTGGGTGTTGTAATAAGCAATATCAGAGGTACCGACTAAGGTGGCATCGTCGAAAACCAATTGAAGATTGCTACAGCCTCGCCTATCGAACTGCGGTCTACTCGATATGTGAATTATTTAAGAAATAGGAAACTACAACACGACCTAACCGGATAAACTGTTTCAGAAATAGTACTGAAAAGACATTTTTTTTTAAAGACGACAGGATTGAATTGATTCATGTATATTTCAGCGGTAGGGACCATCGCCTACTCACCCAATACGTAGGGCTCTATTGAACCGGAAAACGCCGTCTCGATCATCGACTTCGGAATAAAGATTAAACCAAGTGTGCTACACATTTTCGCTAACTGTAGAGGATTAAAAGTAATTACTACAAAGGGACAAGCATAGACGAGCTGGATTTCATATTTTGTACATATAACGCGAGTGTATATACAGATATTCTATGTAGTGTATTGGTGTTAGATGAAATCCGTAAGTGCTAAATTCGCGCTGTAGAACGTTTTTATAGCACGACCCGATTTAAAAGTGACATATTTTGGAGAATTCTTTGGAGGAAATATTTGTGCCAGGACATGTGAAAGTTTTCAGTTTTTAATATGGTACCGGTGTATTACAATATAAACGTTAATCTACTGGCGACACTTGGATTTATGTCTAAATCTGTGAACTGTTATACACATGGAATATAATCTACAGAAATATAACTGCCATACACAGGACTGTTCACAGACTGTGTACAGAGATATTCAAACACAAAATTATTGGAATGACGAAGTGTTCACTATCAATGAAATGAAAAATCCTCTATGGAGGAACACATGATTCATTCATAGTTGGAGGCGTATTTCGTGGAAAACCAATTTGCCAACCGTTTTCGTGTCAGGGTTATAAGGCGCAGTGTTTGTTAAAAATCATTTGAAGTATAAAGCAGGTTTGCGCTTAGACACAAAAAAACGAAAGAAAATCTAATGACATTCTCAAGAAGAAAGTGAAAAAGGTTTTCCTGACGTCTTCCTAATTGTGTCAAAAAGGTGAGCAATCTTTTCGCCGTGGAATTAAAGCCTACACACGTTTTTTGGCGGTAACTGATTATGGGTGCAAACCTCAGCGACTGTTTCTTCTGTTTGGCATGTAAAGAGTCCTTGGGAATTATTGGTCCACACCTCAGTCTGTCTGGTCGCGCTACTGTTGATGGGGATCGATATTGGAGGCAGGCTTCGTGATTTGACTGAGAGAGTGACGGACGGCTCCAATATAACGATAGAGTATCGACCAAGTGCCGTACACCCCCAACAATGGGGAGTGTGTTCACCGCCGTGTATGTGAAAAATACACCCTCAAATGGACGCAAACAACAGTTATCCGGTATTTTACACACACGTGACGGATTTCGATATTAATGCTTGGATCGGTGTTTATTAGTGTCAGTGAACGTTGATAAACTGTTAAAGTGGTCTCGAAAAATACTTGTTTACCTTCGGTGACAGAAATGTCCTATACACCTCTTTGGTTGTTATATAACTACGCTGACGTGTGATGTATATATTTTATGAAACAGTTCTATATTTTCCATCACCGGACATGTTAGATTGATATGGTCGTATGGAGCGTAACTTTTTGCCCTAATGATGTTTTGCAGTGAAGAATACAACTGTCTACATACTCGTTTTGTTATGGTACGTATTTACAGCAAATACGTTCTTACCAAAAGCTTCTGACTGGGGAAGTGAGACAGAAAAACAAATAAAACAAATACCATGGCAGATTTGGTGTTTAATAAAACGTTAGCGATCTTACCAGACCTTGTCTTGGATAACGACACAGCCGTAATATACACAACGAGGTTCAATTCTAGTTTATCGGGTAACAGTTCGATATTTCCCGGAAATGATACGACAATTGCTGGAGGGTATCCTCCTCGTCCCGAGTCTCGGTACGAAGTTTGGCAACAAGTGTTGGTCACTATAGTTTTAGTGGTGCTGACCACGGGGACTGTGATAGGGAACTCCCTGGTGTGTATAGCAGTAGGTATCGTGAAACGTCTCCAGACGCCTTCCAACCTACTTATCCTGTCCCTGGCCGTGTCCGACCTGCTGGTGGCCATTTGTGTGATGCCTTTCAATGCCGCCTACGAAGTTATGTCCTATTGGTCTCTAGGCGAAGTGGTGTGTGACCTCTTCACCTCCTTGGATGTTATCCTGTGTACGGCTTCCATTCTTAACTTGTGTATGATCAGTGTGGATCGCTACTTCGTCATCACTCGGCCATTTAAATATGCCATGAAAAGAACACCTCGTCGGATGGGACTCATGATAGCCGGTGTGTGGACAGGTTCTGTCATCATTTCCATTCCACCTTTACTGGGGTGGAAAACAGAACGGCCACCGTGGCATTGTTTAATAAGCCAGGAAATAGGATATCAGATCTATGCAACCCTCGGTGCCTTTTACCTCCCTCTCTCTGTTATGTTAGTGGTGTACTTTCGTATATGGAAGGTATCGTCAAGACTCATGAAATCGGAAAACAAATCGAAATTGGGAAGCATTGATAAAGGTAATGATCAAATATACTTACCTTCCAAAAAATCATCGAAAAGTAGCGGAATAAGTGAAAATACAATCGTTGGCAATGGCAATCTCAAAAACGGAAATTATGACGGGGATGACGCTTCGATGGAAATGCTTGGACATACTAACCACCTTAAGACAAGTAATGGCAAAAGAAGATTTACACTTAAATCGTTTCTTACAAAGACTACTAAAGTGGCATCGTCCTCCAAGGAGGCAAAGGCCACAAAGACACTGGGGGTGATCATGGGCGGCTTCGTGGCGTGTTGGCTGCCATTCTTCATCCTGGCGGTGATCCGACCGTTCTGTGGCGCTCAGGAGCAGTACTGCTCCATCCCGCCGTGGTTGGGTAGTGTGTTCGGGTGGCTAGGATATTTTAACTCATTTCTAAACCCTTTAATCTACGCACGATTTAACAGAGAGTTTAGAACACCGTTTAAAGAAATTTTATGTTTCCGATGTAGGGGTATCAATTCTCGAATACGATCGGAAAGTTATGTGGAACAATATGGTCCTGATCCAACGTTCCGGGACAGCTTACGGCCTCCCACAGAGACGATTGTAAGATATAATAGCCAAGGACACACTATTGTGCATGTCGGAAACGGTAATGCGTGTCCGGATGAAAGTAAGCTGTGACAAGCCTGTATATATTTAACGATACCTACATAGGAAGTGAAAGCAATGCCATCAAATGGCAAATACGAGTGTGCCAATTGTTGTGATTCTAACCCCATTTCTTTGAGAATAATATAAATAAGTTATGATTATTTAGATAACTCATATTAAACGATATTATGTGGAGTGTCATGTGTAATTATGTGAAAAAAAGCAATACGACTCGCAAGGATGTATTAAATATATCTTTGTGATGTCATTGACATTTGACGTCATCAGTGACGTCATTGACAGTGTTGTATATATATAGAACGTATATCGTAATGCCTTAAATTGCCTGAGAATGGGTGACCTGCACTGTACGTATTTATTCTATTTCAGATTTAACGTGTATCTCATAATCTACAGTTGCCATGGTTCATATGCTGTGATAGAATCGCGGGTTGTCTTCAATTATGTGATGGGGACGAAATAAAAAGTGCTGCATTTTGTGCTTAATGTAGAAGTGCTGTACTGATGTAAAAGAGCTGTATGAAAATCGCTCCAGTCTTTGAATAAGAAACGATGAAATCCATACCACAATCTATCGAAAGGTAAACTTGAGATAAGTATCCGCATAACTGAAGACGCCCTCCTGTTATAATCCATCAATATCTAGATGTTGATAGAACATGTTTCGTCCACTGTTGTTAGACCAGTACGCCAGAGTTATTGCCCCTTGTCATGTTTTCTAGACTCTTGCCCATTGTAATGTTTGTTTGGAACTTTGCAAAAATAACTTAAAAGAAATGTTATTATTATTCAGTCGAAAAAATCACTTATCATCTAATTAATGCTGGCAGTGCTTTCGGTGTGACATTTTTTAAAGTTAAAATTTTTAAGTTTTAAAATTAAGTGAAAATCGTTATTAAATTTATTTATCAAACGTTAATTTCCTTATTTTGTAGACATCGAATTTGTTTCTGCTGTTTATTTTGTATTAAACAGGACGCGTTATTTAATATTATTTATATATTGTTATTTGGTAAAAACACGTAAGGCAACTGCATTGTTTTAACCATTCCTAAAAACCAGTACTTTAGCAGACAGTCACAGGTAGTTGTTTAATTGTCGAACATTTCTTACTTTAAAAAGACAGTTTTTAACTTCGAAGCTCACTATGGAAATTGTGGCCAACCAATTATTGTCAAAAATTATCTCGATGCATGTTATACATAGTATTTGTCACGCTATTTCTCAAACTGTTTAACAGAACTAGTAGCATTCAAGTGCTGTTTGTGACGCTAAACAAGGCCTACGACGATTAATATCAATTACATTTTATAAACATCATGGCAAAATAACAGGAGCGAATCACATTGAATTGATAAACACGATCTAATATTAGTTGTATTGGCCCCCTCGTTATCTGTATGAACAAGCAGACTCCTTATCACCAATGGTGCATGCATTGCATGTCACCATTTTTCATCTATGAAAACTGTTTTATCAAATATATACAACTTAAAAGTCAGTATTTATATTTTTTAACACGTTACCATTTGTGAAAACTAAGGTAAATATCTTCGTCCTTGTGTGAAAGTGATCGTTTGGCAATAACAGCAGTTACACTAATAATTATTTGAGATACATTATTCAATAATACAGCGCAGTAATAAACAAAAATTATATGATTGACATCGGCCTTGAATTCAATTAGGTGAGATGGGTGAACTTATTTCTTAATTATGGCATCCCTTCAAGTTTCGAGATAACTACAAAATTTTCTTCAGCGCAAAGCTTCAATTACAGCAGGTCACGTAAATTATATTGAGAAAAGATTAAGTTTGATTATGCCTTCCTCTCACTTAACTGTACGGGACTGCACGTGTGAACGTTCTATCCTAAATTTGTTCTAAATCATTTTTATAATTTATTCTTAATTATCAATATTTGAGTCAATGTAACCAAGAATTATTTATAAATAGTAATACAGCAAGTTTAAATAAATTGAAGTCAAACCTTATCCTATTGAAACATCCCCTCACAACCGTGTACGTACAGTTAACAAAAGCTGTGGAATTGAAGGGTGCATGCTCATCTCTTCTTTAGAAACATTCGCTACACTTGTTAGATTGGATTGCTATATATATATATATATACTTTATTGTCATTTTATCAGTTTCTAAGCAATTAAGATGTCCTGATATGTTTGTACTGTCTAAGTTTTGTTCTTATCAGAATATTTCTTGGATAGTAACACTGGTTAAACAAATTTTGAATCGTTCTGTAGAGCAAGTACTCCGTTACGAGAAATACTATGACAACAAGTGACAAATTTATATAATTTCTGAAAACAGATGAAAAAGGTTTTACTTACGAAGTATTCAAACTTAAAAAGTAGGGAATTAAAATTAAAAGGAAGTGAGATATACATTCACTTTTTATAAATATTATATATATCACTAACAAGGAAAACGTCAACCAAATCTAATTTTATCTTCGTTAAAGGTATCGATTACGCCAAGAAATGATGTGGATGTGACGATTTGAAACATCTCGTAATTACGATAAAATACGATATTTGGTATAACGGCCGGAACCTCCTCGAGCATGGACCGGATATTGTGTGTGTTGGCATGCATTTAATGTAGCAATAAAGACAAATCGATGTTATAATGACCCTTGGTCAGCGTGTGTTCAATGAAACATGCGTGTGATAACCGTACTAATGTATAGGTTGATGACGAGGCTGGGATATTAACACGGTAGGGGGCGCTGATACATCAGCTATAGGTCTACACGTTAGTGATTACATTGATTGTTTTTCGTTAGTTCTTTTTTTATTTCATAAAATATGTCATTTTTTATATTGAAAATTCCGTACTTTTGCTACTGCTGATAAATTACACCGTTAACTCAGTTACTAGAACATTTTTATGTTGTCTTATTTTTTAATTAAAATTATTTTCTGGATTTTAAATCCAAGTTGCCAAAACCGTATGCATAATTAAAGCAATACCATTTTTACATGCCGTTTTCAATGTGTTTTTTTTTCTATAGGTCTTTAAGTTGGTTTTGTTTCACCTTTTACAATAGACCCTGACAAGCCTCTTCTTTCTTTCCTGTGTAGTTTTGAATATAATTTCTCTTATTAATGTTTCTATCTTATCATGTATTATCTTGATCATTTCGCCGACTTCCGTCAATTTTTTTTAGGTATACAATTGGTACTAAGTACAGTGTAATCAAATGTCAATATCAAATAAAATGTTTACTTCACGTATTTCTTGACGACAAATTCGTCAATATGGAACCAGGATAAATAATTCAACGCCTCGGACCAGATTTAATTTGCATAATGAAATTGTGTTTTATATAAAAAGGTATACTGCAAACGTACGCATTTTAGCGGTACCCTTATTTTAGCTCTTTTGGCGCATTAAAATTGCGCTAGAGTATGAATGCGCTAATTTGAAGTATCTTGTATATCATTCTATATTGCTAATTTTCTTGATGCGCAAATTCATAAATGTGCTTAGCTATTAAAATTAGATAATGTGCTAAAATTTGAGTACGTTAAAACAAGTACGTGTACAGTATTAGAAGTTCTATATTTCGTTCATTCTGATCTTGATGCGATTATTCTACTGTCACATACTGTGGGTATACATATTTTAGCGGTCATCTTATTTTTAGCGTTTTCTGCACTTCAAATATTGCGCTAAATTGTCACTAAGCTACTTTTTGTTGATGGTCATTGTTTGTATTGAAGATATTGAAATTTCGCGCAAATTCATCAGAGCGCTAATATGTTTGATTCAACGATACGCTAAAATTTGAGTGCGTTAAAATGAGTATGTATACAGTATGCTTCCAGTTTATTGCTATATTGTTTATATTTCAAGATTGTATCCATGCTTTTAATTGAAATGAATATTTGTTTTTACGTTTTGCACACAAATAGGGTTGTATGTTTGTACTAATACAGCTGCTGACATGTGTTTATTATAGAACAATGTAACATTAAGACAATGGGGGTCATACTGTTGGGTTACTCTGTGAATATGTTCATTGTTTTTTAGGAAAACCCAAGAGCCCTGATTCCTGACTTTCTTGTATCCATGAAATTAATGATGCCGGTTGTTGTACATGCGTATTTGCTAGGAATACAATGTATCCAATGTGTTCCTCACCATTGTGATGATGGCTTGTGAAAGGAAGTGGTTTACTAGGGTGGAGTAGACTGTGTGTTGCAGATACAGTGACAAATTTGACAACTACACGACAATGTGTGAATTAAATAAATAATCAATCTACTGTAGATTTGTGCACACTTTCAGTAGGACAGTAGTGAAAAATACTCTTAAATTACACAGGAACAAAATGCTTAATAGTTTGTGATTACTCATACCAAAAACTGTATATTTAGATTTTGATTTCCTCAAACTTGCAAAACAAAATAACGTTTGGATTGTTTACATAGTTAACAAGCGGCTCAAAAAATAAAATACCAATTTATACCATGAAACAAAAATATGATAAATTATTTTCTCTACAGCTACTGTAGCAATTCCTGATTGATTTTGTTGTTTATGAAAACGTTTTGGGACATTTGTTTTTATCTATGCTTGTCTTAGATTACCTTTAAACAGTTATAGTGACGAAGACTCAACTAACACACTGCATTGTCAAAACTAGATCTGTAGTTTAAACATCAAATTTGTTCCAGCCAATGGCAATAAAACATTGTCTACTCCATTCTAATATTGTGGGTACGAAGCATGTACCAGGTACAGTTGTTCCAAACCTACAAGACAATGGCTACCTTTCAGAAAATCTCGATTATATCGTGTTTTATCGCACGGTTTCCAGTCGCGGTCATGTGATATTTTGAAAGAATGACGATAGATTTCTTTCAAAGACCTTTACTTGAGGAAATCAAGATCACCTGTAGATGGATATTGTTTTGGTGTTTTGCTTTATAGAAAGTTCAGAGTGTATAATGAAAAGCATTGTATTTTTGCAGGGGATTTATTTTCGCACTCTTTCAAGAGGAGATTCTGGGAATTCAAAGCATCCGCGCAATTGCGTATATAAGTATTTGCCAAATAAAACATACAGGCATAGTTCGCGAAATAAAGTACCCGCAAATATGAGGTGATTTACAGTTACGTGATTTATATCACGGTATGGATCTGGTTACTACTGTCTTGTATCTAATTTGGAACAACTGAAAGTCACACGAAGGTATGATCGTTAGTATTAAATTTACCCACTTCCGGTTACTGGCTTTGTTCGTTGATATTAAAGAATCTTGGACATAATATAATAAACTGTTATTTATTTAAATTTTTATCTTTTGTTTTTAACTAATCATCATAAGGGTCATCCTCGATATCCACTTTCGCTTTCTACACCCCTGGAATGTGTCATAGCAAACATGAAGGCACGCGGCTAGCTATTTGGTTGGTGTCGGGTAAAAAAACCTGACCAATAACTAGGCTGATACTTGTCCTTTGAAGATTACAAAGGAGCGACGCCCGACTTCCAAGCCTGTCAATTTTTACCGTTACGCGACCGCGAGGTTCTTTTGATGTACATCAAAGGACCAAACTAGTCTTCTTGTCTCATCCTCAAGGTGCTGCACATTGAGCTTTCGATTTTGCTATGACATATTCCAGGGGTGTAGAGAACGAAAGTGAGCGTAACCCCTGGAGATCGAGGATGCATAAGGGTTTACCGTAGGTCCGGATATTTTTACCATGGTTATATTTTTGCGTTAACTTGTAAAAATATCATCCTAAAAGTATCCTTAACGTTGTGTCAGAGTACCAGGTTACCGGAATAGCGTTTACAAAACTTGGAAGCTCTCAGCCTGCGGCGTTAATCTGGAAGGTTCGATAGTTGTTGTGTAGGGTTGAAAGGTAAGTGTTTACATGTACAAATTGGCGAGTCCAGGGCTCGTATTCATGAAACCGTTCTCATGCTCAAGCCTGGATTTTGTGCTCAAGTCTAATTTCTTGTTCCAGTTATAAATTATTTAAAAAATCTTATTTTGTTAAAGTTTTGGACAAAAATTGAAGAAACTAGAAGCCGAATACTGTTTTGAATATTTAAATTTGACTTTTTGATGGTTGACATGATTTAGGTGGATTACAAGAAAGCTGGCTTGAGCACAGAATCCATGCTTGAGCATGAAAACTGTTTCATGAATACGGGCCCTGGTCACTACCCAAAATTGTATTAAAAAGAGGAAAATTTGAAATCGCTGAGTCAGCACTAACATCTACACATACTCGCGAGTTCGAAAATATTGGAATTTAATTTCTAGATTTATTATGTATTTTCAATTTTAGTCCAAATTCGCAAAAATAGACATGTAAAAATGAAACTACAGATATTTTTGAGAAATTCACAAAAATTCACGTAAGTAAAAATGTCCCGATTTACGGTAATCATAACTCAATTAGAAATAAGATTGCAATAGAATTAAGAACACTACTGAGAACATATATTAAAATACTCAAACAAGAGATGATTCTGCAAAAAAACAACAAGAGATTAATTACTTAAAACTTAATTTCGATGTAAGTTATAAATAAATGAGGGATACAGTTTCTCCGAAAAATACAAGGAGAGTAAAACAAAGGTTATCGGAGAGTAAAGGGTTTCCAAATGTTAACAAAATGCGTTTTCTGCTTCATCGACGACACGCGCCATGTAAATCGAGGTCAAATCCAAATAATGTGACGTCCTCAAAACGGGAACTGGGGTAGTGACATAGTCAATGATCACACAACGAAATTAAATACTTAAGAAGACATTGCTCTTTAATTTAAAGAAAGTTGTTTGTAATGAGCATATTATTGACGAAATCCGTAACTTATTCACCCCTGAAGACACATTTGTACTCTTCCAATTAAAAGCTCAGAATAGTTCATTATGAAATTTCAGCGGTAAATGTATTAAAGTACCAGGATATTCTCGCTAGTTTAGTTTTCGTCTTTTCGCCCTATGGAATGAGAGCAAATTTAGGTCGACAACATAATTTACATAACAATTAAATGCGAAATTAACACTAGGCGAATTCGGATTCAACAGGCGAAGGGCGAAAAGTTTGACTGGGCGAAATGTTCCCCGTATGAAAAATTACAAAAAGATGTTGGTTTATATCTTTGCTAGAAAGTTAAAGTCATTGATGATACCAAAGATTAACATGTCGGAGAACATATCATATATTCCATACATATATGCATTAAAATCCAGTAAGACGTTAAGTAATTTGATTTCCAGAGTGAGCATTTAATTCCAAATGACTTGGATTTCGTTTTATCCATTTCTATTCGCATTAAAGTGAACTTATAATTTCTACCATGAATTATAATTTGACATTTCATTGTATCAAAGTTGTTCATATCTAAAGAACAGACAAGATTTAACACCGAAACATAAACAAAACCGTAAGATTAGAACCGAAAACGGTTAAAATAAAATCAATCGAAAAAATTACAAGGAGGGATTCCAAAAGAACTTTAAATTCATCAGAATTCCGTTACATTCTATCAAATAGCTACCTTAAGCTTAAAATCAACTCACGTCTTAGTTTAAAATACGCCACATCTGTTTCCTCACCGATGCCGTTTTACTTTACACATAACAAGGTGTATGTCGTATGTAAAACAACAAGGATATACTATTACTAACATCTGTATCGACTGGTCACTCTAAGAAAAAACTCATCGAATAACCGTCTTTGAAATATGAACTCTCGTGCGTTTACCTAGGATTTCATCCACGTGCTTGAGTGATGAGAAGATTGGCCCCACGATGGTACAGAACACATAGTGTTGTGATCTATAATGACCTTGTGTTGAGGATTGCACGAGTCTTCTACATTCACCTGCGGTATGTATCTGCTTTTATTAATCATGAGACAAAGCGAAAGTTTGACAAAGGCTAAGCGAGAAAGCTGCCTTAAATAAAATACAAAATAATTAATTAAATATCGGGAAAATGCTACAAAAGTAATTCAGACAGTTCTGCATGAAAACATGTTTTGCGTATTTCACACTTAGCAATGTCGTATCATACAGAATATTCCGTTCTGGCCAAATATATCATTAATCATCTACTGCAAAGATTGGCTGACAACCCCTAATTGATAATTGACATGAACAGTAAACAGTTACTCTAATCGTTAGTAAAATGGTCCAGGACTGTTTCATGACCTTTAACCTTAGGTAAACCTAAATTATTTTAATATCCTCAAATATAAAATATCGTCTCGTTTTAGACTAAACAATAACATCAAAATAACAGGACGAAACAAACACTTCGGTATAGCGACAGCAAGTGTGCTGGAAATACTGATGGAACTAATAAGATAGGGTCAATGTATATACACGTATATGCATAACACAACTTCACAAAAAGAAATTGTCACTTATAGAAATAAGTTATTTTTTTCTTAACAGGCGTTTAGACCGATCGGAGACTATGGATGCGAAGTGAGGAATATTTGATGTGATGAGAATTCAGCAAATCTTGAAGGTGCAGTCCATATCACCACAAAATTGCCAATATATACAAAATCTCATTTAATTAGCAAGGCAACTGATTGGATTACGCTATCGAAACGAAGAGAAATAAGAAAACAGTCTCATCTATGTAAAATCAAAAAAGGACACTGCTTCCTCATTTTACTGCGATATCCTACCTTCAATGTCTGGGATCTGACTAATTATAATCTTAGGAATGCTTAGCAAGTAAAACATCAACGTCATTTACTATGCAAATTCCCTTTTCCCTTTAACAAATGAGATTCTAGACACTTCCATTAGAAACTCAGCCATTTTGAAAACATTCAAATCAAGTATATATATATATAAATCAATTTGTGTGAAATTAATCGTAAAGAAGACTTTTTTGCAATTTTCTGCTTGTGTAAGGTTCACATCTTGCACTGCCAATTAAGGAATAAAGATAGCTCTTTTAATTACGTATTCTTTGGAGGAAAATTTTAATTCTCCATCAAATGTGAATACGGACATCCCTTGTAAGAACTCGTGTCGTTTTTGTATTACTTGCATTAAATGCTACATTCGTTGCTGGCTTGTCTAGCTTGAAATTTTGGAGATATGTAAAATAATTCTTAATGGTAACGACGATTTCAATGATCCTTCAAACATAAACACTTCGAGAACGATTCAAAGTCATATTTACAGTACAGACACGTCTGACATTAGGCATCCAACTACCTTACCTGCATTGTTTCCTTGTCAGTATTCGCAGCACTATATATAACTAGTTACGCAAATTATATAACAGCGGTATAATTATAGCAATGCCTTGTAATTAAACTTCTTTATGTTGTCTTGCTAGAATAGTCGAAGGAAATTTGAGGTCACGTGAAACCTTGACAAGTACAGTTGAGAATTAGTTTATGGAATGTTGTTTGAGTGGTTTTGCGTCCGCTTCCCTAGCGAGTAGTTCGGTTATCCATCAGACGACGTTAAAAGAGGTTGGTTTTGTTATTATACATCATCTTTATAACAGCGTGTCTGATTGGATGATAAGAATCACAGGACGGGGCACTAAACCACCATGTCGACCTCACGCGCTCGAGTTTCCCGATCATAATTCCCTTATTCGGAGTCTCTCTAGAAAATAAAATCAGCAAGAGTCACCACCACCGAGTTCCGAATGACTGTAACAGACAAAGACAATCACGCGTCTACCTGATCATCTTTACTGTATTTCGGCATAATAAAATATCAATTGTCCTTGTAGCAGGAAAACACGACCCTTTGTTTCTCCTCGATTAATCATGTTTAATTCAGTTCACATCGGGCTTCACCATCGATAAACATGTTTAATCTCTGAGAACCAAAGAATCGTGTTTCGATACAAGGAAAATGAATGTATTTTTCTGCTAGTGAGAATATTTCTTTTCCAGAAATGTTGGTTTTAATATTTACTTACTAATGCAAAAAAAGTGGATTACTAACTATTTTTCACATTATATTCATTTCAGTCCATTTTACATTATTTCATTTTGTAGATGACGTAGCAGGGAGATGAAATCATTAGTTTGTTAAGAACAAAAATGTTCATCGTCAACATTTATGAAAATAAAAATATGTTAAACGATTTCTCTAATTTGAATCAATTGCTCCCTCTGGCCTTTGTTTGTACTTATATTACCTCTAAAATCAGAAAATGACATATGTGTGGCTTTGCTTACGTATACCAACACAATACAAAAAGGCTACAGGAACAGATGAGTCATTAAAAGTATACACAATGAACTGAAGAGACATCAAACAATAGACACAATGAACTGAAGAGATAACAAAACATTAGACGCAATGAACTGAAGAGATATTAAAACAATAGACGCTATATACTGAAGAGTTATCAAAACAATAGACGCAATGAACTGAAGAGTTATCGAAACAATAGACACAATGAACTGAAGAGATAACAAAACATTAGACGCAATGGACTGAAGAGATATTAAAACAATAGACGATATGAACTGAAGAGTTATCGAAACAATAGACACAATGAACTGAAGAGATAACAAAACAATAGACGCAATGGACTGAAGAGATATTAAAACAATAGACGATATGAACTGGAGGACACCAAACCAATGACATGATTACTTAAGAAACATCTTAACAAAAGACAACAGCAAGTTAACAAAAAGGAAGGACAAGTTAAGAACTGAGAAGAGGAACTAAGAAGTCATTAAAACAAAAGGAACTGATGGAACATCAAGAAAGGAGGAATACAGGAGACACCTTAACATATGACAAGAGGAATAGAGGAGACGTCTTAACATATGACAAGAGGGATAGAGGAGACGTCTTAACATATGACAAGAGGAATTGGGGAGACGTCTTAACATATGACAAGAGGAATTGGGGAGACATCTTAACATATGACAAGAGGAATCGGAAAGACATCTTAACATATGACAATAGGAATAGGGGAGACATATTGACATATGACAAGAGGAATTGGGGAGACATCTTAACATATGACAAGAGGAATTGGGGAGACATATTGACATATGACAAGAGGATATTGGGGAGACATCTTAACATATGACAAGAGGAATTGGGGAGACATCTTAACATATGACAAGAGGAATTGGGGAGACATCTTAACATATGACAAGAGGAATTGGGGAGACATCTTAACATATGACAAGAGGAATTGGGGAGAC
>JAUMHH010165712.1:0-16915 GCA_032359455.1 Chlamys rubida | reverse complement strand
GGTGGAGCTGTGACTGAAATAATAGGATGGGAGAAAAATAATCATCCCCTACCTTGAGGGTGTAACAGAGAAATCTCAAACCCTCGGTGTGCTTTGTTTGGTTGTCTAACCCTCGGCAGAGCCTCGGGTTAGACAACCAAAAAGCATCACCCTTCGGGTTGGAGATTTCTCTGTCACACCCTCAAGGTAGGGGAAGATTATATTAATCATTCATTCTAAGATAACATAAAATTTCTAATAAAGACTGCTTACTTTGTTTTCAAACCAATCATCAAATCTTGACTACTTAAATATCCAGGGTTTCAAAATTGTATTCATCATAAGAAAGAGATTAATATCATAATCAATTTTGTCTGATTGACAGGGAAGTAAATCTGTGCAGTACGATGTTAAACAACAAATAGCTGTGCTAAGGACGTGTATTCCTCATGTTTCGTTGCCATGAAATCCTGACTAAGTCTTGCAAAATCCCATTTTTTTGCCCACTACGATTTACAATTGAACGAAACAGTACAAACTTCGGTTAAAATCAACATGGTAGAACTACTTATTGTTAGAAACTATACCAATCGGGGAATGGTCATCTAGGATTTCCTTACAATTCAAAATAACACAGTTATTTATTCAAACCGAGTTACAGTTATGGTGTTGGAATGTCTCAAAACGCATTTACAATTTGGCAGGATCATGATTTAACATAACAAAATAAATCAAAATCGGCAACAGGAAATGTTTCTGGGAATTCAAGGCCGGGACAACCATCTATGATTTGGGCATCGCCTACTACGGGTCTTACCCCGCCCGTAAATATCCTACGAGACCAGTAACAAAACATCCATAGAGTTTATGATGTTGAATTTTGGTCTCATCTTGAAATTAATGAAACCTCACCGTAAAGTATTCAGAGGGCTATCGTCAATGTGGTAATATATATATGTTAAAGGATATAGATAGACGAGTTTTCCCGAATATCGAATAGTAAAATGTTTGATTGAAGAGATCAAAATTGATTTGTTACAATATTGCCTTTACGCGATACCAATTTTTCATTATTCAAGTGTCTAGTACTTAAGTATTGTTTGACACATTTAAGGCAGGGTAACGTTTGATAAACTGGCGATTTCAAAGCATACTTGTTATAAGATGTAAATTGAATGAGTTTATTATCAATCCTTACCAGGTTTTTACACAGGATTTTAAACGAATTAATTGTGACCCCTGAAACTGTTTGAATGGCTTCAAATTGGATGTTTTGTCAAGCCTGTAATTTTTATTTGAATCGTTAAGTATTTTATCGCAAATATTATCATGATATATGTGTTCAAATGCGTCTAATGAATTGACTATAAGTATAAAGATAGTTCTGGTCATATACAGTAACCACATTGCAGACAATCTTGGAGATACTTCGTTGAACATCTTTCTTCATTCCATGTACCGTTTTCAGAAATAAATACATGATGTTTCTGCAACATTCTTTGTCATTATGTTTTTCGTTGTGATTGGTTTCTTGTTATATTTGCGGATGTCGCTGTAAGGCGATATCAAACCTTTGTTATCAAATAATAATGGTGGCCTAGACATCAGAATACGTACATGTAGGTCTATAGCAAGAGAGCAAGGCAAGGAAACAAAGCTGTTGACAATTGTCCTGACAACTGACATCACTTTTCGAACAACCGTCTTATATCGGCAACATATTTATGGCAAAACAAGAAAACAAACTATTTGATTTTAAAGAGATCTATAGCTATGTCATGTTTTACAAAATAAGCAAAGTAGCAATTTACCATATTAGATATTTTCAAAATAATATACATGGTCTTGATTTGATATATACCTAGTATAATGTAGCTGTTGTGTTAATAACTTCAGTACTATAGTGTGAGAGCTGGCGTGAAAGGAATACTTGATATTTATCATTGTATTATTGTATTATTTAAAAATGCTCTTGGAAAAATAAACAATTACAAAAAAAAAAGTCCGGATACATATAAATAGAACATAATCAACATTGAACTCAAAAACAGTTTTCGTCATTTTTTAACATAAGGTTTTTAATGTTAACCGACTCGGTTTCGTATCGATTATGTTTGTGAGGGATGTTACTATGGGTAGGAAACATGCTCAGCTCACCATCGTATGGTTATATGATAGGCCATATGCAGTCAGCACTACTGTCGACATGTTACTGGATACAGTTTAAATTAAAACATGCAGGGCATTTTTCAAGCGGCATGTCAGGTTGATTTTTAATGATATTGATATGGCGCCCTTGACATATGTCAATACTTTTCCACTGACATGATGTATATACGCTTCCAGGTTTTGTCCATGTTTCCTACTCTACCTTGGGGGGACCGTTCCAGCAATATGGCTGCTGGAGCTGGACAGGAGAGAACGATTCATCAACACCTTACATCCGGTAGCTGTCACTAACGCCACCAATCTGACGGCTATAACAACATCCAGCTCTGTTTTATCTACAGTATCCGTCCAAGAAGAAATACAAGATAACATCATCAGTGTATACGGAGTATGTATGGCAGTCTTCTTTTTTCATTCCATAGATACAACTATCATATCCTACCTGTCCTATTTGATTATGATTTATATTCACGGGTGATATATTCTCCATTATAACATAAGCTCTTTATAGGATGGGTTAAAATTGAGAACTGCATTATCCGAATGAATATAAATCGTAATTATTCATTATTTAATATTTATGTTGTTTCCTCTTTAACACAAATGTAGATAAGCTTACATGTCTGGGGGGAAATGTCATTAACTCTGGTTTGCAAAATGATATATTAACTTGCGATCTCTACCTATTACAAAGTAGTCATCATTTTAATAGTTGGAGGAAACACTGTACGCTTAACGACTTATTAATATTAAATAAGGCACCTAATTGCTGAAAGAACATATTACACGGAAAATTCATTTTCAATAATTGATATAACAAATAATAGACCGCTCATATGAATAGGAACTGTTTATTGGCTGGACAGTCAGGTTTATTGTCCTATAAACGTAACTCTCAATGTTTCAAAAACTGAACCGACTCTTGATAAGATTGTTAGCTTTGACAAACTAACCTTATCGCCTCTGCTTCTCCCCGGTCTATGTCTAATGAAACTGTAATAATAAGAATAAGTGATTACCCCCTGGATCAATCTCAAAATCATCAAACTAACATAAAAAAGCAAAACAATACATTGCAAGAAAACTTCACAATAAAACAAAACCTAGTGATAGTCAATCGGAGAGGCCTCTTTTAGGCAAGCCCGGATTAAATGGGTCAGCGCCATAAGACGACACAAGACTCTTGTTCTCTTAATAATTTGCTGATCAAAGACACTCTAAGGAGTCCTGGGGGAAACCGTGAAACATTTCATGATAATACTTTATTCATGTTGAGAAATTCTTAGAAATTCTTTGACAATAACTAACAAAAACGATGCTGATGAAGCGAACGTGTTTCGTTTCCTATTTCCTAAAATAAACCGATGTGGAACACTCCCTAGTAGTGTTCCTTCCATCATAGAAACTCGTAGTATAAGTCTTAATGATATAAAGTTAAAACGTACTGATGTTAAGGATGCAATAATAAAATCAAAACTGACAAAGATGTAGGCTTAAGTAATATTGCATTCATGTTGAATAATCAATGTTATTTTTAACAAAACGTTTGTCTTCATGGTATATGTAGTGCATTGTAATTCTTCTACAGTAATAAGAAACTAATACAAGACAATAAGTATTAATATTAATCGAGTAAGGAAATGTGCTTTCTGATGTTCTCTGTAAAGTCTGCGTCAGAGTCCACGCGGCTGTAGTGTCAACATCGATACGTTCGCTGCATGGTATGAGCATGAATTATTGAGTTTTACACAGCAAAACCAAGAATATCAACATGGTACGTGACACAATCAATTACATATTTACCTTATTAATTTCTAATAACACTTAAACTATCACTCGAGTAACATTTAGATAAAATACTTGGCAGAGTATTTAATTATTTTTCAGCACGCCAACCCTGAAGAACAGCACAACATGAGTAGTAAACCCCGAGTAAACAATACATGACATAAGTGGTGCCCATACAATATAGACATAGTGCACATACCCACACATACCCACACTACCGATGTATTTTAAAATAACTAAGGCAACAAATATTCGGACAACGCCTTAACTAATTCAGTTTGTCTTTACTTAGTCATCTCAAGTACACGCAAATATTGTGATAATTGGAATATGGATTAATTAAAACGACTAAGTAGACGGTACACATGGGACTAATAGCCCATTAGTAGTGTAGGTGTCATTCATTGTAGACAAGAGCTATTGACTGGTCCATTATGATGTAATGCATACATTTCGATCATTTACTTGACAGGAACCCCCTCTCGAGTTATAGTGGCAAACGATAAAATAGTGACATATCTGAGTACATGGTTTTATGTTTTAATAATAGCTCTATTGCATATCCACAACGTATTATATATAAACCGTAGTTTTATTAATTGCACTTAAAAACGGTTTTAAGTTCGATTAATGTGTCCACAGTAAAACGATGTTCCTAAATATACATCGATATATTACTACATGGTATTACTACCTGAGGCATATAAAGGAGTCCCCCTTTTGAAGCTTAATGTACAAACACTACAAATTTGTCGTAATGTAACCTTCTTTTAATCATTTTAATGATTAAATCAGTCAGCAATGTAAACCATGCATTTAATGTAGTATTATTCTCTTTGTCCAGGTGACTATACCGTTAACCATTGAGCTGGAGCCGGATACGTGGGTAGTAATCATAGAACAGCTCCTGCTATACTTCATGATACTTGGTCGATGGATTCTTCCTCGAGGTAAAATTTCACGAAACGAGTTATCTCAACTGTTGTTTGTTTTTATCGGAATGGCATCAGACATCACAGAACTGTTTGCCCTGTTCGATGAATCGCCAGTCAGACAGAGCCTCGAGCTGACATACGTTATTTTAATTATGTGGTCGGTCAGCCTAATCCAATTCTGTTTCGTGCTCACCGCCACAAAGAACCCGTCTCGTCCCCGTGTGGCATTAGCGTCTCCTCGGGAGATGCGACGGAAGCTGCACTGCTCAACGTGTTACAGTACGGAGCTATGGAGCATATTTGTGTTGATGTTAATGCAGGATTTGCCTTTCTTAGTAATTCGAACTTACACGATAGCCTCCCTAAACCTCATCACCTACAGCATCATCTTCTTTACCGCTAAAAACATCCTCATTGTCCTCCTCCTCATCTATCGTGTGGCTGTCATATGCTGCGTGAAGAAGGATGACGACGACGACAAGGAACCTACATCACCTAAAGCTGAGGAAATGGTATACAGAAAAGGCAAAACAAACGGTCACCTCGAATCTATATCGGTCATCGAACATAAGGAAAATTATCACAGACATCCTAAAACGCATAGTCTTAATAATCTACAAAACCATCGCATTCATTGTCCAACTAGACAGCCACAGAAGTGGAATGAATATCAAACGAAAGAGATTAAACTGAATCCTCATTTGTCGACGCTAGCAGTCAGAAAACATCATATTGCGAAGCAGTATATTCACCACAACAGAGCGAGTCTCGGAAGTCTGTGATCAACACTATGCCATACATGTACAATAACTGTTTCATCAACGCCCAGTGTAATAAAACTTTGATCACGTTGTTCCAATCGAGTCCGGGTAGGATTCACATCCAGGTTGTTTTAGGTTAACACTGATTTCAGCACCGATTATTCTATTGCTTAGTCGCTAGTCGAGGATTCGCTAACGCAAAACGTATAAAATCGTGACTCCTTCTTGCATACTATACACAACAATATTCGACAATATATTATCAAACCTGTATTACAAAGAGCATAACGTCATTTAATTTTGTTTGCACACGCTTCTCTCTTAATTCATGTAAAAATATGTAAACATGTAAAATATATGTCCTATATATAATATTGTAGTACCATCTACCTGAACACCTCCCCCCATCTCCCACCTCCCAACGCAACCCTAACCCTCCCCATTCAAGGTAATATCTCCATCTCCGGCCGGAATGAAATGTGTTACGGCAACACAGAATTAACGCGTAGCCTTTAGAAATGTACATGAATGGATCTCGTGGGATTTTTATTTGTACCTGCTATAGAGGGTTCAGTGATATATATCGTATATGGAAACATTGATATTAGTTAAAGCATACAATATAGTAACAAGACTAACACTATTAACATAGGCCCGTGTAATAAACAGGTTTCTACTGTAAAACACTATTTTTAACAGGATATGGTTGTAGTTTCTACCACATTAGAAAATTCTGGTCACTGCAATTAGGATAATATTTACTACTAATTATTGCAAGTCTAACTCAATAAAATCTGTAAAAATTAGTCCAGACAGTCAAAGTGGTGGAAGATGTCAAGCATGTGTGACTTTATAGTTATGAATTAAAGCCATGATTGCAAGAACGCGATACAGATACAAATACGGACGTCGATCATGCTGATTCAGCGTTCATACCGACGTTCATACATAGTTAAGCTTCATAATGACAGGGTCACATTCTAGAGTATAAAATGTCGTTATTGTCACCTATCTCTGACACATAGGTGGCTTTTAACCTTTATATCAACACAAATTAACACACAGAAAAAATAATGTCAAAAGTTATGTGTGTCGTATTGCGTCTTTAAAATAGATGTACCTTTCTGATTGCTACAAATGACAACACACGCTTTGAATAAATTACTTATTTTAGAACATTTTAATATTCACTTTGTCATGGCTAGATTTCTATAAATGTGTGACAATGCAACATCGGCGAGTGTGTTTAATTGTGAAGAACAAATCTTTATTGGAACATCTGTATATATTAATTATGAGAAATTAAATTCTTTTTTTACCGAAGAATTCAATCCAACATACAGTAACAGCCAAAGGAAAGTAAAATGGATTAAAAATACACCAATGGGCAGTCATTGTTTTTTACACGGAACGATTAATACACGTGCGTTTGTGAAATCGTATTATTTTTTTCAAAATTTCCTTCTGTGCATAAACGACGCCAACTCGCCATGATTTCCACGTCGTGACTAAATGTAAATATTCGATTATTCATTTCGACCTGTTCTACCTTGAGAACGTCAGGATACCTTTGATGTATTAGCAACTTAATCACCTCATCTGTGGTGAAATGTCATTAACAATAAACCACATAGCTACCTGTATTGGTGGTAGTGCATGTCAACACAAGGCTTTAGATACTGGTTTGCCTAATTTATTAGTATGGCCCCAGCGTTTGTCTGGGGCACGTGCTGGTCTGATTGGTAATCATGACGAGACCCTAAAGCAACAGGTAATGATTACCTGGGTTGTAAACCTGTCTGAAGTCTAACTTATTGTGTAGTGTCCAACCTAGCTGACATAGGTTACTGACGCCATCACCTGTTTAATTACACTGTAAATTTTTGTGACAATTCATCATATTCATTGTATAATACTGTATTATAAAACATAATAAATGTGAAATTCAACCTTTCGAAAGTTGTTTTAAGGTTGATTGCATAGTAGACGAGTACGCTGTAATTATATGTTATGAATATACAATGTGTAATGTAGATATGAACGCATTCTTAGAAATACAAAATATCATAGCATACAATGTTCTGAAATCGAATATAAGATAATGTAGTCTTTTCGGTATAGATGTATTTGTGCGCGTGTTTTGTGTGAGATGGGGTGGGATGAGTGGTTTGTTTTGTTTAACGTTCTATCAACAGCTTAGGTCATTTCAGGACGTGGGGAGGAGTGGAGTTGCTTCCATTCTACGTACTACGTAATGACGATTTCAATTTCTGTCCATTCATATACCTACCATCAGTGGTATGCAGACTTTATACTTACTGTTATGTTAGAATGTATCAATAAATACACGTGTTGCTATTTATACACTTGGTGTTCTTATGATTCTTTCAAATGAAATCAATAACAATTATTGAGTGTAATGTTTTGTTTTTGCAGTTTTTTGCAATATGAAAGGAAGACAGAAATCCATGCATTGTAAAATTCGCGATATTATCACGTTTGACTATTTTTTCTGCAAATAAAGGAAAGATATCATAATTATGTGTGTTTTTATTATATAGTGGCAAAGATGATTAGGCGGTTTCCTACTACCGTAATACAGTATACAAATTCGAAGAGTAGAGATCCTTTAATCAAGCCCAACCTTTCAGAATAGAGGATTTCAAGATTGAAAAGTCCGAGGGACAGACCATTAACACGGATACAGGCTTATAGTGTAGGACTAAATCCACAGTTGAAGAATTCATCATGTTTTTTCTAGTGCATTCCCATGACTAAATACATGTAGTAACAAAATGTATTCAGGTTCAGCAATCTCGGCTCACATTAAATGAACAGTGAAAATATAAGCAACTCTACCTAAGGATATGTCAACCATAGTCGTCTTCTGTAATAAGATCCGGAGAAAAACGTTAGATAGCTTTATATGGTTTGATTGCACTTATATATTTTGAAACAGTTTACCTTCACAACCTCAAAATTTTGGAGGCATAAATTAGTTTCACCATCATCAGAACGCATGATGAATTGTCCGTTTGTCTGACGTGTGTAGGTCGAGGAGGAAATCATCTGCCTTGTGATGAGTTGCAATACTTGTCAAACTTTATTGGTCACGGACAGCCTTCTTGAGAAGGTCAAATTAAATATGGGTGTCAAATGTCCAATTAAGTACCAAGCGATGACTAATTAGGAGCTGGTATTTAAAACTAGAGAATAACTATACGTCGCCATTAAACTTGCGGATTTCTCTAGGGATAACCCAGTCTCCGTCCCAAAGGAACAGGTAAGACATGTTTTCTATTCTTGAAAATCTGTTAAAAATAATTACGGAATATCTCCACAAAGGAAGTTTGTCTATGCATATATAACGATAGTTCTTTTTATTTCAAGTGGACGTGAACAGATTGATTTGAGAGACCACATTCTTTATGTAAAGTAAGCAAATACAATGTATTCAAATTTTGTGGATAATAACGAATAATTGCGCTGCTTAACGTCGTTAGTCTTACCCTCGTTACAGGAATGCAGTATTTTATTATTTTACAGGTATTCTGGTCCAAATGCTTTCACAAATAAGATTATTTATAACAGTACCAAATTCCTGGTCGCTGATAGGTTCCTCTGCAATAGAATTATCCTCTGCAATAGAATTATCTGGTTGATGAAACTAAACAGTTAAAGATAGATATAAATTCATCCCCTTTTGTGTTTAAATGTTATCAGTTTTATTGCATAGTTTCGAGCGGCCTGTTTCAGATTTTGCACACATAAATACGATGCACCTATAGATAAAATACTAGTATTTCATAGATGTTGAATTCAAATGTTTAATCCTGATGATAAAAGTCAGATCCATGTACTAACAAATACTCAACGAACTTACACCATTTAACTTGATCTCATAAGCAGCATGGTACGTATTAAGGGATTATGAAAATGAGCAGTGTTTGTTTTAAGTTTTTTGTTTAAGTGATATCAGTTTTAATGCATAGTTTCGAGCGGCCTGTTTCAGATTTTGCACACGTAAATACAATGTACCTATAGATAAAATACAAGTGTTTCATAGATGTTGAATTCAAATGTTTACCAATGCGGTGAATAAAAAAATGATTTTTAAACAAAAAGAAGCATGTAAATTAAAATACAAAAATTTACATTTTGTACATGTTGTGGCATTGCCTTTTACGCAAACCATCAATTTCACAATAAACCAACATCTTCATAGATCAATGAAAAAACAAACAAAAAAACAAAAATTAAACACACCATTCAGCTTCTGTTCCGAAATTGAGTTAACAACATATACAGCTGTATAATGTATTAAAAACCTTAAACATCTTATTCAATCAAATCTGTTGATTGAACCTTCAAATATGAATACTAAATAAAATGGACATGAAAGATGTACATTTTACTTAGTCAAATTTAGTAACTGATCCTAAAACTATAACAGATTAACTGAAATCTTAACGCGGTCATAGTATTGCTTCTAGGGGGGTGTTATTTGTATCGTATTCTCAAAAATGTCCAAGTCAGTGTGGAAACATTCGTAACGTCCCCAATGAACGACAGACTGTTAAGTGTAGTATTAGTATTCACTGCTATTCTATTCCGTCTGTGACGATGTAATCGCGGGTATATAAACGACAACAATGTCTGTGACGATGTAATCGCGGGTATATACACGACAAAAATGTCGGGTTTAACTGCATGCTCAAACAACGTGTTCTTCTATGCAGCATATTCACTCAAAGTGCCCTGTCATACATCATACTCTATCAAAATGTCCTACTTTACGAAATACTCAGTTCAATGGTTAACAAAATCCATTGTTTATTCAAAGACTTCACATCTGAAGTCATTTGCATGGAGAAACAAACAAAATATATACTGGTTTGATGCCAAAAAAATGCTTGCAAATACAACTGTATTTTAATTGTCGGGCCTTTGACTCTCCTTTAGTTTTTGTGGCTGTTATGCACTAGTGTTCTGTGAAAAAAAAATCTGTTTATCTGACTCTCGAAGTACTTGATTTATATTGAACTTCTCTGTCCTTTGAAAGAGATCAATTACTCCAATTTTCCATACCTAAATTGAAATGCCCAGCGCTTTCCATAGAAATCAGTCATTTACATAACTGAATCTAAAGCATTTGTCATAGGAAAAACATAAAAAATAAGAACAAACTAATAGAAGATAAAAGGGGAAACGTACAAACTTTAAACTGAACTTGGATATGTAACTTATTGCTACTGATTTGTTGTGAAACAAAATTTAAACAAATAAGCTTTATTGTGGATACAGGATTATATGCTATGACTAGTCTGTAAGTTTCTGGTTTTAATTTAGTTACCGTGGATTCTGTTATCACTCATAGAAAAATTCTTCTAGGCTAAATTGAGACATTTAAACTAAGATATTTGAAATATTTTTAACTAATGAACATTATCGTTAGGATGTCATTCAGCTATATATATATAAGACAAACGCTGAAAAAGGCCCACCAATACACATTTAATTCAATAAACAAACTTGAATGTATGATTTTGTTTTTCTTCGATCCGTTTGCTCTTTTTTAATTACACTATTCAATATTGAATTATATTTCGAATCTAAGAGGAATCATTTGCTCAATTAATGGTTAACGTCGTATAGATTGGTATTTAGTTGATGCATTGTTCGTCACCGTGTTTTCTCATCACTTTAAACTGCATTTGCGTCGATAAGCTGATTGAATGTGTTTATTCATTATCGGTCTGTTCAAATTATTGGGGATTTTATCGCAGTATATGGAGAAAAAAGTTAAACATGTTCACGTGATTAATTGGAAGCTGCAAGGCGTGTAAACAAACGGAACAGACTGTCCCACAATACAAATAAACCGGAAATTGGTAAATGCTGTCACGTTTTGGTCTGCTATTAAAACGCAAGTAATATTTATAATGGCAGTTGTATAAGACCATTGTTATCGATAGCACACTACAGTGATATACATGATAATACATTTATTACAACACAATCGTGCCCAGTTAAACGAATTAAATTTTGAACTATGAAATTGTATTCTAATTAGTAATCTATCGGCTTAGTATGAAATATAACTACAATGCACGATCTATTTGGGTAAGCATGATGTATATAAAACATGCCAGAAGCAAACCAACATGTACATGTATATAAATAAGTAAATCGGGTGATCGTAATCGGTAGCGCAAGACCTTAACTTAGTATCAGAATTCTATCATTAAAATAGATTTCTTTTTGATTTGGTGAGCAAATGAAAAATGTGCAAGTATGCATGTTGTTTTGTAGTAAAACGAACTCACGACAATCAAACTTACCCCAGAAAGTGTCCACTAGCAGACTAGCCTATGCGAAACACGTCTCCTTTATCTTAGAATGTATACCCGAGATCACGCAGGCAGTATTCAAGTAAAGATACATATATACGTTTAATGGTACATATATTGTGTTTGTTGCAGGGAAAGTGTTCCATGATGAAACAGTTCCTTGTACTGGTGTTTGTGGCCCTTCTGGGAGTACGGGGGGACAGCGACAACGATCACCACCAGCACAGCAGCAGTGGAGGCGGTGGAGGAGGTGGGGGTGGTGGAGGAGGTGGAGGCGGTGCAGGTGGCAGTGGTGGAAGTGGTGGAAGCGGGGGTGGTGGCGGCGGAAGCGGAAGAAGTGGGACCAGCGGCGGAAGCGGAAGTAGTTGGACCAGCGGCGGCAGTGGCGGAAGTGCATCATCTTCTGGTCATGGAGGTGAAACTATCCGCGTCATAAAAGGGCATGTCAATTCAGGTGGATCTCATATTGTTGAGACAGTTCCGGTCCATACATACAAGATGCAATATGTCCAGCAACCGCCTACACAGTACCACACCGTATACCAGCACATCCCTACTCCCTATTTCGCCGGATATCGAGATGGAGGCTTCGGCGGCCGTGGGTTCAATGGGGGCTGGGACGATAGCTATCAAGGAAGATTCGGCGGACCTGGCGGACCTGGCGGACCCGGCGGACCCGGTGGACCTGTCCATATCAGCTACTCCACATATAACCATGTATACGGACCCAGTGGTGATTATGGGCCAGGTGCTGGCTGGTATAGTGGGGGTCCTGGTGGTTACTGGGGTGGAAACGGAGGTTCTGGTTATGGCGGTCAAGGATACAGCGGTCCTGGTTACAATGGTCCAGGATACGGAGGACAAAGCTACGGAGGGCCAGGATACGGAGGACAAAGCTACGGAGGGCCTGGTTACGGATGGCAGGGAAACCAATACGGAGGACCCTATGGTGGTTACAATCATGGCCATAGAGGCTACCCCAAAGGCGTAAGTGTTACCAATCTTTATATATTCAAGTTATCACGCTTGGGACCAATTTTGATTTTCTCTTGGTCATTTACTTTCCTAAACGCAGTAGTATAGGTTTAATACTAGTTTTCCCTACTTAAAAAGCTTCATTTGCGCATTCGATGTCTCTCCAAGTATCATAATTATTTCGATAGGTTTGGTAAAAGTTCCCTGTATTGTCTGCAGCTGTCGTGTTGAATTATAACTGAGACTTCTTGTGTTGATCAATACTTAAGGTGGTGTGTAAGGTATTCCCTCGGACGAACGCACTGTAAAATAATAAGTCATTTTGTTTTATGTAAATGCCTTGGACGGAAAATAGTGCTATGAAGTCTCGTGTATGGCCGACTTCTGTCAGTTCACATATTTATCAAAATAAAATGCATTCATGGTGTATTGCAATTGTACATACACAAAACAAAATACGTATGTTACATGGCTTATCTCCCTTGTTTAAACCAAAATACGTATGTTACATGGCTTATTTCCTTGTTTAAAACAAAATACGTATGTTACATGGCCTATTTCCCTTGTTTAAAACAAAATACGTATGTTACATGGCTTATTTCCCTTGTTTAAAACAAAATACGTATGTTACATGGCTTATTTCCCTTGTTTAATTTTTTGTTTTTTTTCATTTCAGAAACCGTACTGAAAACTACTGGAACAATTACAACTGAAGAGAAATCAGCTTTCAATCGAGCTGGTGTGATATACCCGCGTCAAATTACAGTTCTCGGACTATTGTTACATACCTTCGTGTTTAACCCGGTTCTCTTTACGATAAACAGATTTCTAGAATTTTCATTTGCATTCGCAGGTGGATAAATTAAAAACCGAAGAAAGTGACTTTTTATACACAAAACATGTTGTAGAACCGGTCTGTGTAGAATACAACAAATACATTTTTTAAATGAATGCTCGTTATTTAGTATTTTGTAATTTTTCTGTCATTTAAAATGTGCTGGTGATATATTTGTATATAGTAAAATAATACATGCGAATACTTGTAGTATTTTCTAAACCCAATTCATTTTTTCCTTTCGTTCAAAAATAACTGTAATGCATCCTTCCATGTTGAAAGTTTTACAAGAGGAAACGGAGCCTAAGCAATCACCTGATTACTATGTTTGCGAATTTAATGTAACATGGCAACTGTTGATTTACCGACAAAATATTGAGGAGTTAAAAAATAAATCAATAAAAGGAAATTTAAAAAACAGCACCAGGAGGGATGTAGTGTTTTAATCTTATTACAATACCATCAACTATGGTATTCATTCTAACTAAGTTTAAACTTTTCCCCATTGAAAAATACATAAAACTTTGGTACCTACATTGTACCAGTCAGGTTCTTGGGGACGGAAACCAAATAATGTATAATCTTGATTCTTTTTTGGCCATGAAAGCTTCGTATAAAATGTTATTGAGCTCGGTTCAGTATCTTTTGAGGAGTCCAACTTGTTTGCGGACGCATACCGACGGACCATCGGAGCAGACCGACGAACACCGTCCATGGACATTGTATATTTTGGCTTGTGATATACATGTATGCAACATCAATCATAATAATAACAGCAGCTTCAATGAAAACTGAAGAAAAGATAACCATCCATCAATTTTATTGTGCAACAAAAGTTGCGTTTCTTGGGCATTCTGAGAAAACGCAATGTCCAATGTGCATGGCAATACAACACAAATTGCTCTTGTACCAAATAGCCCCCTTCATATTGTTTCAAATGAATTACTATGACATAAAAATGATTGCAGAATGTGATTTCAGAGTTCGACCGAAACCATTCATCACGAAGGTCGACTCTTTACCATAACCTCCTTGTCAAATGTTGTCCATTCACTATCGGCTAACATTCAGCGTTCTTCAACATATCTCGGTCAATAAATACAGACCATCGACAAACACTACAATTACATTAGTACATGTAAGTATTCAGAATAGAATGGTCAAATGGAGGATACATCATGTGAGCCATAAAAAGCTGTTACTCGAACAGATGTTTGAAAGGGTTAGCAAATCTTCCCAACATGCTGACATTTTAATCAGCCCGTCATAAGAAACTCAATAAAGATGAAATGAATAATAACGCATGCGGACATTTGGCACTTTCGGCAGATGCCCTGGTAAGTGATGATAACTATTATCAAGCCATTTGATTTCTATGAGATGAATGAATGAATAAATACACCATTTACAAGAACACATCATTTTAAAGTACATAAATTGTATATGATTTACAACTGTATGCATTACCTGTACTAGATGTGTACATTACATATGTAATTGCCTGTTATAAGAAACGTCCTGGAGTGATCCCGCAATGAGTTTCATTAGCAATATGTATCATTCAAAACCTACCATGAAATCTCTCCTATATCTAGCTAAACAACCCATTTACTAATTAATCGGGCAATTATGCGTGCACGTATTACGCATTGCCATTTTGTATTTAGACTCTTCTTCATTCGCGTCAATTTTAGGACGCAAACCAAATATTCAATACAGACACGCAAAGTTTCATCGCGTTCTATTTATTTTTATTTTCTCATTTTATTAAACTTTGTGGTTAATGCCAGCGCACATTTAAATGTCCAAGTAAAGTTTTCTAACAGTACCACAAAGCTAAACGCTCCCAACGGACAAATCTGCGTAAAATATCATCAGCCGCTATGACCTCTCACAGATAAACCAACTGTCTTCGCGATAGACGGATATTTTCTTTATGCGGTTAAAACGGCTAATAGCTGATCATGTTTTGCTCAGAAGCCGGCACATCTGGATTTACTTGAAGGTTACATTGTACATGTCAGTAAACGCTTATGGATTACACAGTTTTGTGCTACAATATTTATCAAACAAAGAAAAAAATTGACATTGATGATTTGTTCAGATTGTTTTTAAAACATCCCTAAACGAATATAAACGCCAAAAACAGGTTCATATTATGATGTCAACGGCAAGTCTCGCACATTTGAAAAATAACTTCGCGAATTATAACGTTATAGGTCATTCATAGGTACATCAATGAACTACAACTAATTAACACAAATCGATAGGCCTATCTGGCTGATTAATGGTAGCACGCAATACCGAAGGAAGTACTTCAATCTTTTAAATAGTTAGAAAACAATAAACTAGGGACAGTCATAGAGGACCACAGATTAAAAAGGGCCTAAGATAAAAGAGGGCCAAGGATTAAAGAGGGCCAAGGATTAAAGAGGGCCACAGATAAAAGACAGTCATGGAAGATAAGAGGTTTTAGTACTTGATGGAACCCTGTTCTCTATTATATGAATATATTATCTCAATGTTGTAATTATATCTTTGCGATAAACTCTTGTGCGATAATGTAGGAATATTTACAGTACATCAAAACGGCAAGGCGGTGTTTTAAAGGCCGAATAGTTTAACTATAAGGTCAATGATTATTTTAACGTCAGATATAAATGACAACAGGAGATCATACATCATTAAAACGTAATGTTATACAATCAAATTAATGAGGGTCAATAGTGCAACACATAAGTAATTATCACAATACAACGATAACAAGTCATTATACAAGTACAGTAACGTCATGGATATCGGTATGATTGTAGGGAGGAAAATATGATAAACATCAAATACTTATTATTTCCTTTAAATAAATATGTCTTATTTTCATTTTGCATTGCACAATGAAATATTTAAGGATTACTTTGAATATATTTTTCATGTTATGGAGATATAACACACAAAAACAGAGCGTACTCTAAATAAAACCGCGAATGATGAGAGTACACTCCGGTTTTTTGTGTTATAGCTCTATAACATGAACAATATATTCAAGTTCATCCTTATAATTTAATCTACTTTACACAATCCCTGTGGAAATCCACTTTTACTGATGGACTCTTTTCTCTTAGAAAT
>JAUMHH010165701.1:0-16916 GCA_032359455.1 Chlamys rubida | reverse complement strand
TTGTGCTGTGTGTAGTTTGTTTGTTGTGTGTTGTGTATTGTTTGTGCTGTGTGTAGTTTGTTTGTTGTGTGTTGTGTATTGTTTGTGCTGTGTGTAGTTTGTTTGTTGTGTGTTGTGTGTTGTGTATTGTAAGGTTGTGTTTAGTTAAACACTATAAAACAAAAACAGAACCAAGCTTTACAAAATAATGTTATCTTTAATATCATATTCAGCTAACTAAACGATACAAAAATATCAACGTTGTTCCAGTTCACACCGACTGTTATGACTCTTCACATACGTGGTGAATCTGTTCAACGTGAATCAATTCTTCGTGAGAACAGTTAGGCTGACATCTTCATTTTGCGAAAAAAATCTATAACCTTTCTGGTTAGTTACATTGAGAATGACATCTTCACAGGTGTTAACTTTAATTAGCAACGTACTAATATAAAGAAAACTCCGACTGATATAAACGTAATGAAAAGTCATAATGACAGGCAAAATCATTAACCGGACCTTACATATGACCTCCTATTTTAACTGGCGAAAGATTCCAGTTAAACATTTAATTGAGAAAACAGGTACCAAGAAACTGAGAATTATTGCCATAATTACTTAGAACTTTTTGTTCAAAAATGCTAAATTCAGTAAAAGACCACCGAAAATAATTTAAGTAATAGAAAATTTAAAAAAAATGAGAATAAAATTATGAACAATACTTTAAAATGTCGTTGGTATTTCTTGTAACTTAAGCCAATCAATCATCTTAAAACCCAGCATTTTCATCAAAATTACTGCAACTCAGGACCAAACGTCATAGTTGCGTTGAGATTCCGTCACGTTTCGCCACTTAACCTTTAATTCAGTAAGCTTGCAATGTCATTATCTGTTAGCAATTTTCCATAACTCTCCTACGCGCGGAGGTTAACAACTTTACCAGGTCATCCATTAGCAATGACGGCGCGGCGAGTACTACAACTTCCGGTAAAAGTGCTTTCCGTTTACCGTGCATTTCATGTCGCTTGGTTCGTACAATTGGGTCACTAGATAGAAGACACTTAAAGCGTTTGACAGATTAATGTAAATGAAAGATTAATCGGACGATTGTGTGACGTCATGGCATTTCTGGAATTCTGCTGTAATCTACAATGAATTATTAAATGTTTGAGTTTGGTACAGTTTGTGTTAAATCGTATCGATTTAATTATGTACGAGAAGTATAAGATGTATTTGAAATTTTCGACCCGACAGCAACTGAGCATGATTGAATCCTGTTAGTTTAACTTGAATGTTACACACTATATTTACTTGTACATATCAGTTGAAAATTTCTACTTCAGGAAATTTTTTATCGACGCATGTATCGCCATTCAGATGATTTCCTCAATACGAAAGCTGGAATATTTCTTGAGGAATGATCATTTGACGAATGAGGTACATGGATACCCGAGATGTACATACAAACTATTCGTGTGAATTTGATTATGGGACAATGTTGATGAACAGTTTAAAGAAACATAGGTCTAACTAAATTTATATGTGTATGTTTGCATATATCCTTAACTGATTTCTATTTTTATCATTATTATTCTATTTTTGAATATTTGATTAAATTCTTATTTGTAAAGCTAACTAGAGTTTAACTATTTAAAAATGTCAGTATCTTGTGAGATTTAATTCAATAATTAACACAAACGATGCAGGTGACACTGGAACCCGTCATTAATTATTGACCAGTGTCCACTTAAGTAGAACACTTACTTACATTTCCGTGCAATAAAGTATACTGTAAATCGGTCGTCCTGTTTACGTCGAATGGTCGATGAATAAGCGGAAGTTACATCGGAGAGCGATGTCAGTTACCTGGGTTGACCATTCGCTGACCATAGATGAAATGTTAAGCTAGTATATATCTCTCACAAGCTACTGAAATCAGAATATATGATTGACCCTACACTTATTGAATTGTCTGGCTATTCCCAGACCTCACTCATTATACACGCCTCAATCATCTCCAAGTTGCCTAATTCAATTTTATCTTGTTAAATTGTTCATCATTCACCTGCTGTTTATTTCATCCCTGATGATAACCGCGTAAACAAGTCAGTTTCCTTGACCTGGTATACATTTCATCGGTGACTTTTGGTGTTAAAATCGCAAACCACTCACTTTCCTTTATTTGGTGTTTGATAAAAAGCCATACAGCTGTTGGTCATGAAACATATTAATAAATGATTATTTCTCATTTAGGAAGGCTATATTTGAATGGATATATAAATGGACATTGAGGACCTTTTAAGCCAGAATAAAGAACGACAGTATTGGATGCATCTCACGGTGATGTTGTGCTGCGTTACAACTCTCATTTTAACAAAAACTGTTGGTGTAAGAATTGGCGTATTTGTTTTATTTGAACACTAATTGTGGAATCAAATTCTGTATTCACTTCAAGCTCTACGACTTATCAGTGTCGAAAAGTCTTTAAAACTGAGTCAACGATTCTCTCCATCGTCCTGACTGATGGTACGTGTAGGGGTAACTGTAATATGTCAAGTTTCTCCTTTTTATCACTGATCAAATTCACCCTGGCTGAATTGTCCAATTCATCAGTTGTCAATGATTACATACTCCCGAGTTTTTCCTTTTGCAAGAATTCTTGAGAATGTTGTAATTTGAAAATGAAAAAAAAGTGTCGATATGAAATCTAAGAATAGAATATTAGTATTAGTTTAGAACTCCTCGGTACGTTTCAGTATTTTGCTACATTGATTCCGTGTTGCCTGTACCGAAGGTCGTGTGCGATGAAGGAGTCTTCAATTTATACTATTTGTATATTTAAACTATCAATGCTGTGCAAACTTGCCTTTTATGGTAGTGCAATGTACTGGTAGTAAACTGGCCTCTTATTGTAGTGCAACATTTTTCTAGACAAAAAGGTCGACGTGGCTTCTCTCTGTTGTGTCGTTGATACATGTGGCTGCGTAGACAACCTTACCGACTACGTCTTATAAAAAATGTTTTTTCAATGTTTTGATGCGTCCTGCCGATCCTGGAGTAATAGAACTAATCAAAAGACTGAAACCCTAGAAGATGACGAGCCTTACATTCAATATCTCCTTAACTGTTTACATATCTGATACTACAGACGAATGTCGTTGCACTTATATAAATTGCTTTAATTATGTTTTGTTCTCAAGATTCATATTTTAATCTTTCACGATTTAGATAAACATGTCTTGGAATTGCAGTGGATGTTAATGGATTCCTTGTGGTACGATAGCGGTCCTGATGTGAGTGGGCTGATTTAAATGTAAATGTTGTCTCTTTGATTGGTGTCGCTGCTTTAGAGTTCGTACTTTCTTTCAGTATGTTAGACGCACTGCCGTTTCTCGCGACGTTCCCTTAGCGAACCAGGTCGATGTTTGATGTATCCTTGGGATAGTATGAGTATGTTAGACGCACTGCCGTTTCTCGCGACGTTCCCTTAGCGAACCAGGTTGATGTTTGGTGTATCCTTGGGATAGTATGTACAGTCTGTATTTGAATCACGTTTCACGCTAAAAAAGAACTACATATATCCAAATTTTGGTCGGTTTAACGTACGTTATGCATTCTCCTGGTGACGTATCTGGCCCAAGTTTCACGAACGTTCCAGAACTAAAAGAAATCCTTTTACTTTAATTTCTCTGTAGGAATATTTTAAAAGTAAGCTTATATTTGGTCTAGGAAGTAAAGTGTATAAACCAATTTCAGTTTAAAGTTTCGACCAAATCGTTCAAATATGTACTAATTCAACTTACATTTGAGCTGTTTAATGTGCAGTTATCGCAGAGAAAAAAAATCATGTCATGTATATATATAAGTATGATAACTTGGAATGATACCAATCTGGATGGAGCATTGGTTTCTGAACATGGTTCTTTCAATAAAATACCTAAAACTACCACAATTCCAAGAAAGTAACATTGAAAAAGAAACTAAAGGTGATTACAAATCACCACGTCAAATATCAAAAATAAACTGTAGCCAGACTCAAAATCGATGAAACCCTTTATATGGAGAATGATGGAAAATGCAATGAAAATAAGACCAGGTAATCCGGAATGATAAATGTCTTCTACATCATCGACGATACCCGCTTTGTAAGTTTAGGTCAAATTCAAGTAATGTCACGCTCTCAAAGATAAGACTGGAGTAGTTAGAATTAAATAACAAGACATGCCAATGACCATATAAGGCATCGTTCTTCATATATCTTACGGTAACTGTAAACGTTTCCCATAGTCTTTGTCAGTTTTCTTTTCTAGATACTTTGATTTAAGTTAATCATTCTCACGCTGTGATTATTAACAAGAAAACCAAGAATGTGCGAATTCCGACCTGAATTGTAACATCTAGATACCACTGTACTGAAGACACTTTTTGAGACTGTTTTGTACGTAGATACGACCAGAACGAGAGGAAGATAATATTATCTGTGCGTGAAGGCTATAACCTCAAATTTCATTTGTGAGATGGATTTTTTAATAATCATTTATTTGTTAATGCAAGATTAAACGCACATTACGATAGCGCTACAGAAATGTCTCTCAGAATATGTCTACCAAAATAATTAGAGTAAATTCTAATTTATCACGAAGCACTGTAACGGCACCATTACCTGAAGATTTAAATACACGACCAGCCACATTATAACGCGCCTTACAAATTAAATTAAAACTCAATGAAGTTGTATGATTTGCAGCGAAAGTAAAGTACATTTAAACGAAACCATTCATTTAAAATCTAGATGGATACTCACATCAAAAATATTGTCATGGGATTTAAAATAAAACACTAATTGATTTAAGTTCACCACTAAATTGTTTCCCTTTTAAAAGCTATAGATCCGAGGCATGTTGTGTTAAGCTGTCTCAGCTTCCTTTGATATAATACAATTTAACATTTACGTTAAATTTAATTATAGAACAATGTATCAATTATTAGACCTAACAAAAACAATATATTCTGAAATTCGAAATAAGCAGCACCAGAAGAAATATGAAAATGCTCAAAATATTTGCAGAATCTTTCGAATGAAATAAATAAAATAATGAACGTAATTTGTTTAAGTTGAGGTTGCTTGACAAATCTGGTTAGTCTGATGATGTGATTTGCCAACGTAGGAGTGTCGAACATGTGGCGACCAAGTCGCCGTGTCTGGTTTATGGAGGACCCCGACGGATTTTTATTACCATTCCGAGGTCTCTTAACGCGGACAAATCTTGGAAAAGAGTGCACACAGCTTTTACGAGATTTTTTTCTCTCTATAAATGTCAGCGATGAAACAGTCAAGCTAAACCAACACATGTTTCCGGAAGTAGGTACTTATATATGATGCTGGGTTTCTTATTGGTATTTTCCCACTCCAATTTGTGTTGTTTTATCACCGGTCCCTTGTCGCCATTTTTTATCAATCTTGTGTTAACCTCAGTGAACTGAATTACACTGTTTTCATAGTCGGTGTTGTTAATTTTGATACACATGAAAAGATCTATTTTTTTATATGAATTGATGCAGATTGAAGTAGAATTCATTGTCACAGAAGCGTTAATAGGCAGTTAATTCGTCAAAATGTAACTGCTGTCACTTGATATATGTGTCCAATAGGTTATGCTTATCTCTTTAAAGATCATAAACGAAAAACCCTATAATAAGGTCAATGTACATGTATGTATACAAAAGCACTAACAAACAAAGCCTAATTCGGATCACTCAGGGGACATCGATGTAACAATAGGAGCCGAATGAATCCCTCTCAAAACGGGTGAACACCAACACATTGCTCCGGAATTTTCTTTCTCCTGTGCAACATGTTGCTCAAATTATGAAATATATTGTCGAAATCAGTTTGCTTTTGTGAGGAGTAATGATGCCTTTTCTTTGTTCTTTTGTGTCCTCATTTCCTGTCGTTGTCGTTTGATGTTTAGTTTAAACCTATTTTTGATGTTAAATGCTGGAGTAATTTGTCCATGTTCAGCGGTAAATTTGTATATGTGTCTGTGTGTTTGACTTTAAAGTATAACTTGTAAAGTAAAGAGTAAAGGTCACCAACGAACTATATTCACTTCTGCCGATCTTTTCACTAACGTCTCGATCTTACTCCAGCGGTGGTTCGTGTCTTTCAGCTCTTCGTCTGCGATCCTGCGCTGCTATGTTGGGTTTTGTCTTCATGTCTTAAGGTGCCTAGTGTATTTGAACCCTTATGATGGAGTCTAAATTCCTTTCGGGGAACATGTACATGGTCAAATCCACATCCGGCTCCTCTTGGTGATGCTGTTTTGTATTCTTCGTTGACGACACTTCCGGGATTTTGACAGCCACTATCTGAAATGTTGACAGCTTGGTTATATTTCACCGCTTCGCTAGCACTCTTATCATACATGTAGCTGTACAATTAACAAATGTACACTCCAGCTCTGACCTTGGTTCTTGAGTTATAGTTAGCTGACTACCATCCTTCTCTCACTTTCTCTCCCTTCAAGATCATGATTATTTGTTACTTGATCTTTAAACGAAACCTAAGCTAAAATGTTTCTGTTACATGTTAGTGATCAATATTTTGCAAAATATCTTATCCTCATTGTTTCAAACAGTTACTCACCAGTACAAACGGTTCACAGCCGAATAAGGGGTAAAGAGAGTGGTGCCCTGCTATGATAAATGGATGACTCCCATGGAAACTAGGTTAAGCTGTAATATGGAATTTAGTAACTATGAGCAGCAGACATTGTACTAGTGGTCTATAAGATAAACCCTCCCGTGGACCAGTAAAGAGAATGCTGTATCGCTCGTACACGGCCACCATCAGGATAAACAAGACAGCGGAATGGATTCGGAGACTGGACAGCCAAAGGAGACTTGGTATACAAGGTAAAAAAGAGCACGTTCGGATGAAGAGTTTGGCAGATGGAACAAATCATATGGAACGATGAGTATACGTCCATTTGCTATATGTAAGGGCTCATTACAAAATAAAAACTTGTATTTCAATTATAAGTCAAATATTGCTATTTATAAAGCTAGTGTTAGTTTAGAGCGTCTATACAGTGACACATATATGTTGGTAGTTAATCATTAAACTTATATATAAATACTTTTATTAGTATATCTATTTTAGAAGCGCCGTTGGATAGACAGTGTTGACTTTGTCAAACTCATTAACACAAAATCAAGTTGAGACATTGAGTTCTTTTTACACAACCAATAAACAAAATTCTATGTAACGTTTCGATGACTAGTACAATATGAACACTGTCACCTTCATCAGACAAATGACCAGTGAAGCGTATGCACACCAAGGTGTAAAATGTGTACGTGCTGTCCACAAAATGTACAGCTTTGTGTGCATACGCTTCACTTGTCATTTATTTGTCATATGAAGGTGACAGTGTACATATCGTACTAGTCATCGAAACGTCACATAGAAAATGTCATTGGTTGTGTAAAAAGAACTTTTCATAATCCATACTTACCAATCTGAAGAAAATGTTTAGAAATATCATGTTAAGACAGTTACGAACCTAAACGAAACAGTGTTCAGATAATTGTGTTATTGTTGTTAATTCAAGTATAACTCAGTGATTAGGTCATAATGCGTTATTTTTATTCCAAACCCAATAGGCTCAATACAAATCGTGTATGTTGCTTGACGCCTGCTTGCTCATACTTCCACCCAGTATGTTTCATCCGATTCACGTCACCACCATCAAATGACTAGCTCATTTGCGGGTTGACTCAAATTAAATTGTTACAAGGTCGGTATCAATGTTCGTTTACAAACAGCTACATTTTGTACCAGCTTATACATCCGTTGTACTGGAAATCCGAACGAACACAATTCTCGTAAAATTCTTGTTTGCGTGTATCCGTGGGGTTTTTTCACACAGAAGGACAATGCCGTTGACAGCTTTACTACTTTTTTCAATTATGATAAATCACTTTCTAGATTTTTGAACTGATTAAATAACTTCAATAAAGATGTACAAAACAATCAACTTGCCATTTCGATAATAGGATATATGTCTGTACTATCACGGAGATCTGTTCATCAAAAGTTTAAGTACAGAAGCTATGGATGTCTGCGTGTACAGCCGTCGGATAGCTGTATCCCCGGGTGATCTTCCGTCCTATCTCCCCGTGGTTACGGAATGGTACATACATATCCAATATGATGGCGTACATACTGGCGATCCTATCCACGTTTCTGTGGATTCCGTGTTGTCTGCTATTCATAATACATTATACAATTTATTTTCTGGATATACTATTAACAGGGTTGATTATCTTAAATTGGTTTAGTTTGGTTTTATTTTGTTTAACGTTCTGTTAACAGCTAAATTCATTTAAGGATGTGCCTCCATGAGTGTTATGGATGCGTGCATTTGTTTATGTGTAACGGAGACAGGGCATATCGGTGTATTTACCTCCCTGTGATAGCGCGGATCTGATGCCGACTGTATAGTGCTATCTCACTGAAATACCATGCCGAAGGCACCATATACTGACACATGATTGAACCAATTGTTGCAAATAATGAGCATTAAACAGGACATAACAACTACCCTGTTTTAGGACTTTGTTATGTCCCGGCCTGGGGACAGAACCCATTGCCTACCTCACCTGGGCGAACGTTCAACAATAAAGTCAAAATTGAAGTGTTGCTAAGCAAGGCGCTAGAAAATAAAAGGTAGTTAGAAGTAGAGAAACAAATCAACTATCCCAAATATTGCAATGAGTGCATCAGATTTATTGAAGTCGCTTCTGTATCCCCAAGAAGAAGGCACAAAGACGTATATCCCCAATTCTGCAGGGGTTACCACATTACGAAACATTCAATGGGTAACAGCGGGTGTATTCTTTTCTCGATCTCCGATCTGCAGAGTTGTTATGTCAAATATTAATTCCTCAATCATTTACTGAATTTTGAAAAGAAACTTCAAACATTCAAAAATATGATAAACATTTGAAAAATTGATAGGAAAATGCACTTTTCAAATTTGAAAATTTAAATTACTGAAATATGCCTCAGCCAAGAAATCTTACTAGATACTTTGAAAAAGTAAACTGTGTCACTTCTTACAGGCTTGGGATGGTCAATGATAAGATGAAAGGTGTAACTGAATCATCTCGCTATTTACAAAATTACAAGACATCATACAAAGAAAAATAATTCTCTAAAGAAAGGCAGAATGTCCAAATGTGTTAATCTCTTCGTGATAATGGTAGTTCCGATAGTATTTCATTAAGATAAGGAGTTCGCATATTTACATGATAAATACATGTATATCAATTTTGTGTGTGTCTTGCTGACGGAATGGAAAGTTGTTACTGCATAAACTTGCGTATTTTCTTCATATCGGACAAAAAAATCTCAGAATCAAATGAATACAGTTTAAATTTTAAAGATGGAAAGGACTTAAACACCCCCATACAAAAGTCTTTGTTTCAAATGTAAGTTATTGACAGTATTGACATAACATGGATGCTCCCTATATTTTGAAATCATTTTGGGTAATTGTGGTGATTGGGTAAGAGCGAGAAAACGTAAAGTCAAACTTAGTTTGATTTACGAAGTGAAGGAGGAGGGGAAAGACCGGAAGTTAACCGGTGACGAGGACCGGAAGTTAACCGGGGACGGGTAGGCATTCCTCGATATACTGTTATACATTTTTGTATCTCAAGCTGTTATAAATGTAAAAAGAAACACAACCGGAAATGCATCAGGAAATCAGAAAACTCTCTTCCCTCATAAAACCCGTAACTGCAAAATCGATATCCGAAACAGCGCAATGAAAATACAGAAAATCTGACTGAAATTGAGTTAGCAAATTAAAGCTTGCAAAAACTATAACAAAACAAATCATCATTATCGCAGGTCAATGCCAGCGTGTCAAGTGAATTATAGCATGGTCCGTCACATCTTCATATCCATTTGCAACTGGATGTCACAGTGTTTGGCAAATTGTAACAAACATCATTACAGCCAACCCCTCGGGTGAGACAGATCTCCGCATAGCCATCTTTCTACGTCGGTAAAGTACTATTTGGAGAAATCCCCAGCAAGAATGATTGACAAGGAGTTTCGTTGAGGCAAGTCCTACGGGAATGTGCCAAAAATGAATTATGAATGTTTTTGTAATGACAAAATATGTCCATCGATAATGCCAAGAGGAGTGTTGGTAAGGTAACGTGCTGGTGATTGCGGGTTCGACTCCACTGATATCTTGCTGTTACCACTTGTAAGGATTGGAAAATTAGTTCAAATTATAATCCTTGTTGTGTCATGTTCAGATATGAGCCTGTTTTCAGTATGTTGAAAATGGATTAAGCAGTTCGAGGCTTTTGGGTCAGCATCACCTCTTTTCAATTATGGCCTATCGTGCATTTATCATCTTTGAATGTTTTTTTAAATGTTTCTTAAGTGTTGTCAAGTAGAATAATATGGAAAAAGCCATATGCAAGATTGAATTATGATTATATATGTTAATAAACAATGTCCACAACAAACTGGACCTACAAAAAGATCGATCACAATAAATATTTCCTATGATTAAGTTTCGATTATAGCGGTAACTATTCTAAGATTCGTGTCAATCTAAATGAACTCCGAGGACAGGTTTGATCACACGGTGTTTGAACGAGCTGTGATGTTACAACCGATCCTGTTACTGTCCCCTCAGTCGTCAACTCTAATCTTATAAAACTAGAACTGTTATGAATACTTTTATATTGTTTGTAACACGGTTTTTCTTAGACAGAAAAATAGACCGAAAAAATTGAATAAGAACATATTTTGATGATGCTATACACAAATAAAAACTATTTGTTATAACAAAAAGTAGTCATCGGTCAAACTTAAATTGATGTAGTCGTCTGCAACCTTGTCTTGACATTGTATCCGAGCAGTATTTGAGAGAGTAGAAGAGCCTGTAAACAGCTCCTGTTCAGTTACATGAGCGCGTCATAGCACGCGCGCGGGGGATTTAAACACGACATTTGATTGATCCATATTACCATCGTTGCGCCATTCATACACAAATACTATAAATTTTATAAAAGATATGACACATAATTTGTGCTGTAGAAAATTGCCTTTCTAGTTTTTATATTAAATTATCAGGATAGGACTCCGATTCTTCAAAAAGCTGAATAAGTAATACCTGCCTTACACGAGTAAACAAAAAATGCTATATAAACAATTATAAATAAGTGAGTAAATAAATAAATATTAAATGTATAGGGATTCAAAACGATCGTCAAAAGGCAAAACAAAAATTTTAAGTTGTAAGGTTAGAGAAAAAACAAATAAAAAAATTCCCATTTGAAAATGTGTGTCGACGACTCGCTAAGCTATGATGTTTTATACAGACGGTCCCTACGTGCTATTCATAAAAGGATGAAAGTCATCTTTTTAACAAAATACTAACACATTCGTGATAATTTGATAAAGGGAGAACATAAAATAAGCCAGATGAATCCCATGTCAGTTAACACTTATGTTACTGTGACTATAAACAACCAATGGCCTTGAGATTGCAATTAATGATATGTTATGAAATCACACTAGGATATGGTTTTGCAACCAGTATACCGCTCAGAGATGTTTGTCGATAAAGGACACTCTGTGAATTCTGCAGTCGTGATGTCCGTATCAGCAAAGTTGTACTGCTGGCTCTTCTAGTAACTTGTCACTACCATTCTGAGTCTATTTTAATCAGAGTTGCTGTCGTATGTTTGTACTGTATACTCAATAAGTGAAAGAAATGGTATGTTGATTTTGAAGAATTCAGAAGATCTTTCGATTTATCGTGAATATCATCTCCTACACAAATAATGCTTCTTCTATCAAACGCTTTGATTTTTCGACCCTTTACGCGTACCTTTCCTCATACCAGACTGAAGGACGCCTACGTTCTCTTGGTATGCAAGCTTTCTTTTAAAAGAAAGACTAAAGGCGTTAAAAACATATAATTGTAAAATATTTTGGAGAATTATTTTTTAAAAGCACAACAAAGGCCAAAATGAAATATACTGAGGACGATACTGTAAAAATCATTGAGTTCCTCATTGACAATATCTTTGTGAGCTCAATGGCAAGATTTTCCAGCAGATTGTAGGCATTCCTACAGGAACAAACTGTTTTGATATGAAGCTGAATTTAGTGATGAGTTTATTCGGACTGGTAACAAAAACCTAGCCAATCCTTCAATTTCACATTATAAATCAAGGACACCACATACTCTTCTACTTCAGCCGCTTTCCTCGATCATTTTACTTACAACACAACCATCCATCCGGGAGGGTTTACTACTGAGCTGTACGGATAAGCGGGACGAATCCGACTTTCCGATCGTGAACTTTCCCTTCCTTGATAGTGAATCCCTGGTTCCCCTACCTACGGTGTTTACTGGTCGCAGTTGTTTCGTCACTCAAGAGCTTGCTCCGAATATCCTGACTTCCGTGATAGATGTCGACTGCTGACGGGCAAAGTAACAACACAGGCTTTTCAAAGAAGCAGGTTGATGAAGACAATAGACAAGATTATGGTCGCTATCTTGATCTCGCAAGGAAATATGCTATTTCTTCGTGTGATATGAAGGTTGATGGTGTCCTTTATTACGCTCAGACAGTATAGTGCCTTGTGGTTTTGTTGTCCCTACCAAAGTTATCGATGTGAGGACCTGACATTACATGGATTTGACCTAGATTTACATGACGGGTGTCATTGATGAAGCAGAAGACGCTTACCCTTCTGGAACACCTGGAATTATTCTCCCTGTACTTTTTCAATGGTCTCAAAGTAAACCATTCTTTCGTTACTATTTTGCCCTATTTTTATCGATTTTCAGTTCGAATTATGGTTTTGTCGACACTTATTCTCTTATTGTTTGTGCAATATTTCTCATCAATGGACAAACACGAGTCATTAGGAAGGAGTTAAGTGTCGTTTCACTAAGCCATAGAGAGGTTGGTTGGCCGAGACTAAAAATGTGTAGGTGAAGGAATAGTGTTCTCTGTTCGTAGTGAGACAACGAGGGAAATGTCCTTAATCAGTATCTTCTGTGACCTTAATCAGTATCTTCTGTGACCAAACAGATATATTTAGCATTTCTTGGTAAGACTTTCGGTCAATGTAATAGTACTGTGCCGCCATACTGGAGACGGTTTGATAATAATCTCCCGCGATTCCTCACCAATTAGGATTCGTTTTGGGGGAGACGTCCTTGTAGGTCTGCGTGTATCACTTACTCCCATAACACGTAAGAACAATGGATAGATGATAGGGCTAACCAAAATCCATAAACAGTGTTTAGTTGATAGTTTTAGTCGGAAAGAAAAAACAGCATGCGTCCATAAAGACTCTAGTTCGTTGCACTCTTCTCAAAAGTCCTTTGGGTGATGATTTCTATAATACCTTATACTGAGTATGTATGCTATTACTATGTGTTTTTAATACAAAGTCATGCTTGCTATAAAAAATGTCAAAAACATGTTAAAGTATTTTGCATAATGCATACCTATCGGCTGTAAATAGCATGCCCAGTTGTTATTGTAATGCTTTCATTAGGCTAACACGCATTGAAATTGTCATTTCTAGGTGGCATTTATCTTGACTATAAATGCCAAATGAAAGAAATCAAGTAACAATTTAAAAGAGTTTGGTTTAGTTACACACTGTTCCTTTTATTCCTTTTTCACTGCATCGTACTGAAGACCATCCCACCTTCCACTAACTAATTACCTATACTTTGTATGTATAGCTTGTAGTTCAGCCATACTGCAGTCAACCCAGGTGTATTGCGTCAGAAGCCAATATACACGTCTTAAGACGAACACAAAGAACAGGATGATCTGATCGATACGTCTATAGACACAAACCTAACTATCCTAGTAAACCATGTTAAGACAGGGAGTGGACGCGTTGTTTATGTGGGTGTTTTTAATGTACAATAATTAGCCTTGCTTTGTGAAAGATTGTGTTTCTCCCAATAGCTGTACCTGCTATTTGTGATCAAACCCTTTGCAGCTGATTACAAGGTAAATGCGCTGAAAGGGAAGCGGACGCAGAAATTAGTTCTACATTGTAACCACACATTTTCTTTAAATGAAAACATGTTTAAAGTTGGTGATTAATTAATATCTTTTTAAGATCTTTTGTAATGGCAGGGGAAATTGATCATTTCTTATTTTTTCGGTTGGGGCAAAAGAATCAATTATTTGGGGCGATATTCTGAAATGTCTAGTCCTCAGCAAAGCATCAAGTTGTACTTTTGGCAATCTTACGATTTTTATTGAGTTGTTGTCATCTCATTGTGGGAAATATCTATCATATTTGTAGGAGTAACAAAAAGAAAACCAGGAATCGCTATCTTGGGTTCTCGTCGAAAGCCATTGCTTTATCACATTCGAACAGCCGATTTGCCTGTGATTGCATCTAGTGGTGGCATAATAGTTTTTCTCCTAACGTGATTAGCGCGTGGGACGCGTTTAATCACTATAACTGTAGCGTTAAACACGAAGTCGATGTGCATAGGACCATAATAGCCACAGAGAATAAACTCTGAATGGAAATTGCGACGTGTTTTTTTGTTGTTGTTTGTTTTTGTCTGGTTGAGTCGTAGAATCTGTTAGAAAGATAATAGAGACAGCCGTTAGTGGTGATGTTGATGTGTATTTGTCGCAAGGGTAAGGCATACAATTACACAGTACAATATAAAATATATTGATACATAATCACATAGTACACATAAAACTGAACGCTGGACAATAAGCAATAATAAAAAAAATCGGTAGTTCACTTTGTTTGTGAGAGGTATTGTCAATACCGGATGTACAAAGTCTATATTTAACTAGATATACATGTAAAAGAAGTGAATACATTTAATTAATTAAGTTGAATCCAAGTGAAATATAACTTTTGAGAAATAACAATTATTTCAGAAATATTTACTGATCAATTGAGTAATTCGAAATAGTTCTTAAGTAGTTGAACCATAATTAAAATGTAGGAAAACAACATGTTAACTACACAACATCTTGAAAGACAAATTCAAAATGGCGTGTTCCGGTTTGATTGGCAGATTCAAAATTGCGCAATGAATAAGCTATTCAAAAAAGGCGAATTCTGGTTAGCTGATAAAGCTAGTTTCCTTAGGAACAAGTTACAAAAAGGGAATAAAGTTAAGTACATTGATAATTCAACTCTATAAAATAATTAGTAACAAATAAAGTCTTGGTGAAAGTTGTTATTTAACAAAAGGGAGATAATCATTCATTGGAGTGTTTGAGGTTGAGGATGAACAACTATAACACGGAGTAACAGAAGTTAAAAATATCGGTTGATAGATAATTTACATAAATGTATAGTTAAAATCAATAATTGAATAACACGGCATATCATGAATTGTACTGAACAATGTATTACATACAGTAATGTTTCGGTAATTACCAAATATTTTGGAGAACAAGTATATTGTACAAAATACTAAGTCGCTTATTTTTTACATAAATTGTACGCTGCATATATTAGAGTCTTTTTACACATTAACTAATTTTAAAGATAAATTTACAGATAATTATTTAAAACAAAAGGAATGCTTATAAGTTCTAATTCCAAATATTAATAATTTTCGGAAATACGAAACATTGGATAAGATAATACGCATGTCTAGATCAATGTACATACTAATCAAAATGTCATCTTATTACGAAATTAATACACCGAATGACATATAAGAGTGTTGGTTTTCTAAGCTTAGCAATTAATACTAAAATATTGTAAAGTATTCCATTATAATATTCTACATGAAATGAAATATCACAAATATACATATTATGAATAATAAAATACAATAATATTATAATATGATTTGAAAGTAGAGAGAAACCAAAGTATGCTCACCTGTTAGAACGCTGATAGAGACAGCCGTTAGTCGTGATGTTGATGTTTATTTGTCGCAAGGGTAAGTGAGGTCCCAGTGCGAAACATCAGAATAAATGCACGGACTGTCTTGGGGTAGATGAGGTGCAAGGAGGGATTACAATAATTTACTATTCTACATCAAAGCAAAATTTGCATAATTATTTCTAAGCGTGCCTTGCTGGAAAGTTCGGACATGCGCTTGGATTGACCGAGTACGATCTTACTTTGACCCTGTGGTTACCTGTAAGGTTACGTAAGTCACCGACACAAATTGCAATTTATTGCTGACCGGAAAGTCATTGTAACAAAGAAGGTGTGGCACTCCACTTCACAGGCTAAGCTATGTTTTAAGCTTCCGGATAAAAGTACTGACAGAATACTGACACTTGTGAGTAAACAAATATCTCTTGTGTCACAAAATATGGTGAGTAAGTAATATGATTTCTTTGTACTAAACTATTAATGTAGTTTGTATTTACTTTCATACACAATTTAACAACAAAATGAAAACTAAAATGAAAACAAAACTCAAAATAACAAGTATTTTATCGATTGAAATTGTAAAATAACGTGTCCTGGAAAATATAGAAAGTATTGAAAATATAGAAAAGACAGATTTTCTCTATGAAAATACCATGAAATACATGTAATAAGATGTCCTTTCTGTTACATTTTCATACCATTTAAGTACATGTCCACGTAATATATCATTTAAGTACATGTCCACGTAATATACCATTTAAGTACAGGTCCACGTAACTCATTACTCTGCCCGGTATTCACAGTTGTATTTTTAGCAAGAGTTGACCTTATGTTCGGGTGAATGTACTCACTTGAGTGCAAAACTTGAACGTTCAACCGAACCAGAATCGTTCGCTGTGTCGATTTATCATGTAGATGAACTCAAATACAGTTCTAGGCTAAAAACACGAAAAACCACATGGTTGTTGTATTATAAAGTATACAACAC
>JAUMHH010165690.1:0-16916 GCA_032359455.1 Chlamys rubida | reverse complement strand
TACATACGGGAGACCGGGGAAAGTTCGGCCACCCCTGATATTTTTGTTTTTGAGCTAATATTTACAACTTTAAAGATATTAGCAGTTTAGTTGGCTGGGCATTCACACGAAAAAATGGCAAGGAAAACTCTAATGTAAAATTACTAACTTTGAACATGTATTTGCTGTAAAGTATTGGAAGCAATTGTGCGAGAAACAATTATAAATCACATGCAAAATAACAAACTCTTCAGTAATAAACAATTTGGATTCATCCAAGGAAGATCCATCGTACTACACCTTATACAAGTGATTGATGAGTGGATGGAATTTCTTGACGAGGGAAGATGTGTTGATGTGCCTAATTGCGTTTTCATGAAAGATTTTGATAAAGTCCCCCTTCGCAGAATCGTCCATAAAATGAGTATGTATGGATTAACGGGACATACTACCAGGTGGATCAATGCTTTGCTTCACAACTGGAAACAACGAATAACGGTCAATGGAGATACGTCAGTTTGGAAAGATGTATAAGTAGTGGCATTCCACATGGATCTGTTCTAGGACTAATCCTATGTATGCTTTATATTAACGACCAACCGGAAATGATAAGCACCGAAACAAGAATATGCCTATTCGCTGACAATACGAAATTTTACCGGGCAATGTCGAACAATCAGGACTGCGAGGCTCTACATGAAGATTTGCTAAAGGTCCAGGCATAGAATAAATTAACAAGTGTCTACTCCACTTCCATCCGGACAAAGCCATGATGATAGGAAAAACGATAGCATTAATTTCACGTTCAACTTAAAGGATTGTAAGGAACTTACGTTTACCGCGAACGAAAAAAGATATACAGTATATAGGTGACCTATATATTGCAGCTCCGAACATTGTCTTACAGACGTGACAGAGGAGACATGATAGAACTTTTTTAAAATCATGACATGGAATTATGATCCCGAAGTGTCTTAGTTCATGTCACAAAAAAAATAACAAAACTATTACAACATTTGGGTCATGAGCATGAACTATTTAAGGATAGAATACGCCTAAACGCGAGAAAGAATTCATTTTGTCACAGAACTTTTGACATATGGAAAAAGCCTGTCACCTGAGATTAAGTCAACAAGAACTATCAGATCTTTGAAGTCTTGCCTAGATCATCACTGGAGAAACCAACCGATACTCTATAATTATGGAAAACCAATATCAGTATCCACCCTAGTTAAATAATTAATTATCAAATTAATTTTGTGAAAACTGTAATTATTCTAATTGTGATTTACTTTTATCAACTATTAATGTTTTTTTCAAATAACCACAAAGATAATTTATTGTATGTCCATGATCTTGTCAAAATTTGTTCAAACCGTATTGAGCTGAGACAGAGCACTGTGTAAGTCCTACACTGAAGTCAAAAGAAAATATGTGTATCTGTCCTATAATCTAGTAAGCTCTACTTCAAAGCAGGGACAGTATATTATACGTCCCTGATCAAAGTATTAAAGGCTGAGTTACCATTGATCTTTTCCTGAAAAGACATTCGTCAGATTTAAATATAGAAATATTTCTACAATCTTATTTTAAACAAATTCAATAATTGCAACGAAGATGTAAAATAGCCTGTTATATATAAACCATACGTCTCTAGCCTGGGTGATTTCTATTGCTGCTGTAATAGTCTTTCAAAACAGAGTTATCTGGCCTTGTTGTGTTTCCGATATTCATCAGCGTCTTTTGTGTGTTTGAAAAAGAACTTTAAATATACTAATTTAATCCAATAAATTTGCCTTTTGGTACTTAAATTCTCAAAAGTTATCACAATATTCATATATTCAGATGAAACACATAATATTTTATACTTAATTTCCTGTCTAAGTGCAATAAAATGTTAGGTAAGCGTCTCCGATACCTAGACCAAATATTACGCCAGCAGCATGCTCCCTTATGGAGGCGGCCATTTTTTCCCACCAATCCAGCCACGACGGTGGGAAAGCAAAACTACGTAGGACGTTTAAATCAGACCAGTAAACTAACTTGAATATTTGAGATCTGGTAGGTTGTGTGGTCAAACAGTTGATTAACATTCTTTTCTACTTCCCTAAATAATAAGCAAAACTATATTTTATATCTTTTTCGTATGTCAAATGATCTAATGATAATGGATTACGTGTGGACTGGCTTGGTGAAGATTAAGGCCAGAAATAGAAGCTTTATCCTCGAGTATTCGGATTTTTAACGGATGACTTTAAATGTGGTATCAACTTCTCCTGAGTGATTCAATATTACAGATATTATGTTTTATAATAAGTTCATACATTATATTTACTTATATTTCACCGGTTTCGGTCGTATTTCATAAATAATGAACATATGGTAATTGTTGGGTTTTAAAACTGACATGAACAAGTGTTTTCTGACTGCATATGTTTAGTTAAAAATTTATCGACAAAGAATATAAAAAAGCAAATCAAGTGCTGGGTCCAGAAAGTCAAAGTGTTGGATTTTTTAAAGTATGATGTATCGAACAACTTTTGGTAAATGTTGAATATCTCGGAACTGAAGCTTAAATTTCCAGGAAACATCAATATTTATATTGATACATGTATCTCAAAATTTATTGTCATTGGAAGAATTTCTATTTTTTATGCATAAATTGCTTAATTTCATAAGTATATGTCAAAGTACTACTGTCAAACATCACCAATCATTATTACAAAAAAAAAGAAAAACACTTTTGATGGTAATTGGCATATATCTGTTACAGCTTTGGAAAACAATATCTATTACATTTTCTATGATTGAAAAAAAAATCTGTGTTTGTACAAATTTGACTGAAAAAATAATCTTACAACATGTCAAATTATCATTTGTTGTATCCTGCTTCAGATTCTGCAAGTCAAATTTTGCATTTAATGATAAATTGTTTAAATCATTACATAATTTTTTACAATTAATGAATTATCTTGACCAACAAAACACTTAGATAAATGTTTCCTATTATTAACCCTAAATATGGTAAATAAATAAATTTTCATTCATTTGACAGGACTCTTGTAAAATTTAGTATACTTTATAAAGTGTATATACATGTATACTAGGGCTGGAATGGGTAACCGAGTACCTGGGTTCAATTTGGTTACAAGTACTATCCGGTTCGCAAATCTGTGTTCCGGAAAACCGTCCCAAAATGTAGGTCAATATTAATTGGTTTTCCCGGTCAGAAATGTCGCTCCTGACTGTTTGTTTGACAGACGTTGAAAACACTCATGAGTCATGATCCAGGGTTTTTGCCAGGTGTTTATAGGGTTCGGTACAGGGACCCATTCCCAATTGAAAAATGGTCCTGTATTTTCCCAATTTCGGTCTTTATTTTCCCAATTCGATAAAAAGGCATATTTAAACAAGTTTTGAGTTGTTATATGTGCAATGTTCAAAGTATTACCGTCCATGAAAGAGCATTCAAAATACATCAATAACAGAAATTTGAAATTGAATAAACACTGAAAATTGTTGTGTTTATTTATTGCTATACATTTCACTGTAAGAAACAGCTAGAGGAAAACTTTTTGCAAATCACATTGTCGGTTTTATTTCTCAAATTTATGATATTTTCTCGAACCTGTGCATGTAGGAACACTGATGATATTTCCCAGTTTTTGCCAAATGCCGATGATATTTTCCCAATTCCTGCTCAGGGGCCCTTTCCAAAAACCCTATCAGATCAGTATACTTGTAATTGCCATACCATTGAGTGCATGTATACGATAAATTTTGAATGACATAATATCAACTGTGTATGAGTTTAATACAATAATATAAATAGCTTATTAATTACATGTATATATATAATGTCATACTTACACCATCATGGAGAAGATTGATTTAGGCCTAGCCTGTTATCTTATCCATTTATATATGTTAATATATAAGAAGAAAAATTCTCAACAACAAGTCTTTAGTACTTTCATTATTAAAATAAAATAAATAATATCAACTGACATTCTGCTGAACAATGTAACTGATCATTCAATGGCAGCTATCGTCTGTGTTTCGACCAGAAGTGATGCACAGAAATACGTGTGCATAGCGTTGACAACACACGAGTGTAAAGTAAAACTACGAACAATTCCCCAGGCGGGAGGCTAGCGATATGTAGCCAATTCATAATGATTTTGATAATCTGTAATGTTTTTCAGCATTATTTATAAGAAACGGGTATTGAGTTATCTTTGTTTATGCATGAAGTGAATTGAGTTAAATCATATTTTTATCAAAATAAAGGGCCATTGGTGGCTGTATTTCATGACAGAAAAATGTTTTTCCGGTTTCGGTTCGGTTAAGCACGCATGGTTATACGACTTGCATTATTTCTAACCATTGCAGCCCTAATGTATACACATATATATATGTTTTTTAAGAAATTTCTGTTTATTTTCCACAGCTTTTCAACCAGCATCATGTCACGGGGAGGTTCATCCTCGGACAAACTTACTCGTATTGCTATTGTCAGCACTGACAAATGCAAGCCAAAAAAATGTCGCCAGGAGTGCAAAAAGGCCTGCCCTGTAGTTAGGATGGGTAGGTATAGTTGGTACACTACACTGTATGAAACAATGAGTTCTGTTTTATACAAGGACATTAGCAAACATCTTTTACTAAATCATTTCAATCTTTTGAAATTATATGAGTATTTATTGAGTATTATTGACTATTTACTATTTATTAAACTGATAATATTAACATTAATTATATTTCATTTTGGTCTGTTTTAAATGATTTATTTTATTGTATCAATCCTAAGAGAATGTTGTCATGAAGATAAGCAGAGATTGGTACACAATTTCCAGATACTGTGCTTTCTGCAGTGACATATTATATTGTTAATAAAAACATTGTTATTATTAATTCATGAATACAGTCTGTATGTGTAGTACAGTTTTGGCCTTTGCCTACTACCATAAGTAATTATATAATCTCCCACAAATAATATTATTTATTACCAATGTTGATTCACAAGTATAAACATGTGTTCTGGAGTGTAAAATACAACAGGTTCATTAACCTGGAGTTGGAACCCTAGACCCCAGGCAGATCCTTAACCGTTTCAACCATATGTAACTTTAGTAGACTCTGCCATGCATTGATCTGGATGAGTCCATTATGGTCTACAGTGGTGAAAGGGTAAAACTGTCTATCTTTCAAACTGAGATACCTAATCAAAGGAAGTATACCTACCAAATTCAAGCTGCAGTTATATCTTGGACATTTTGTTTACAGGGAAGCTGTGTATAGAAGTAACTCCAGTCGATAAGCTTGCGTTCATTTCAGAAGAACTGTGCATTGGTTGTGGTATTTGTGCCAAGGTAACTTTTTAGACATCATTTGACTTCCTAATATAAGGACTATCATAGATCTGTATTAATGTCAGACCAAACAAACAAAAATGTTTATAAATGCTAACGCTATTCTTCCTATATTTTTGTGCCAACCCTGAAGTTTGTTTAGCATTTTCAAGAAAAATGACAGCGGTAAAATACAGCGACCTGACCTGTTTGCAAAATATGTGTGCACCATGTCTGCACATGATAACAAAGCTGGATGATTTGCTCATTATAGCATGCATACATCTTGGTGAACAATTTATGATGGCTATCAAAGTTATGTTAATGTGTTATTGGCTTATGATCATAAATAGATACTGTGCGATATATACACATTTAGTCAAAGACTCATCTCGCATGTGGTCAAACACTGAGCACAGTCCGGTACATGCATACAGATAAACATGACTGATTTTTTGTCGGTCTCTAAGTATGTTTATAATCTTTCAGTCTTTTCAACATCTTGGTTAGACTGTCTTTAGTTCAAAATCTCACTCTAACACCAGAAGTCCAAAAGTCATCAACTCCATATGTGGATATATCAGTACCTTTATATTTACTGTGGGTCACTTTGACCTATATATTTTCTGCTTCTATGACTCTGGTTTGACATTGCAGTAAGTTCCATTCCATCAAAGAAAATTATAAATATAATAGTTATTAACTAAATCTTGTGTAAATCAGAACTACAGTGTATTTAGATATTTGTAAAAATATTCTAAATATGTTACAATTATGTACTTTTCCAGAAATGTCCATTTGAAGCCATTTCTATCATTAATCTTCCCAGTAACTTGGAGAGGGATACCACTCACAGATACAGTGCAAACTCCTTCAAACTCCACAGGTAAACCAACAGCAGCTGGGCTGACTCAATCCCTACATAGAAATGTAGCTACAGATAACTGTTTATTTCATCCTTGATTACATTTCCTACTATTGTGCTCTCCTTATATTATATGCCAATCAATGATAGGATGTATCATGGTATAGTGTTGTCAGACTGTCTGGCTGGTTGTCAACATTTTGTTTCTGGCATAACCTCCTTGCTATTTCACCTATGTTCATCAAACATCTTAAAATTCTTGTTCACCCTGACTTTGCTTGATTGCTTAAACTTCAATACTTTTCTCAGTATAATTACCTTGCCATTTCACCTACCCGTACATTCACCAAACTTGCTATTCTTGTGTATGTAATAGTCTCATTCTCCAATATGTTTAAAATGGATATGACATAGTAATATTGAATGTGTATTGCCCACCCCCGCCACTGCAACACTCTTGAAAACTATTTTAGTTCCCTGGACTAAACAAGGAACTATTTTTCAGACTACCAACACCAAGACCAGGAGAAGTGCTAGGGTTGGTGGGAACCAATGGTATTGGCAAGTCAACAGCACTGAAGATTCTAGCTGGAAAACAGAAACCCAACCTTGGAAAATTCAATGCAAGTCATTAGATACTCAACTTGTTTCAGACAACAAATCTCATAAAACAACTGTTAAAGAGAAAATGATTGTGGTGATTATTGCATAGAGATAATAGATTATTAAGTATGTTTGAAACCTCACTAGCCATACCATGACAATCTGGAAAATTCAATTTCCAGAAGTGCTATTATTTTTCTTCTTTAAAAAAAATATTTTTCTTTATTTTCATTTCAGTTTTTGTTGTACAGATCATTTATGTTCCTTTTCTTGAGAAAGTATAAAATTCCTGATACTGTTTGATCAATGAATTGATCAATGAGAGTTGACATCAGAATATGACTTAAGCATTGGATGTCAATTTTATGAGTAAAATTTGTTTAATAGATATGAAAGAAGTGAAGTGCTGAAATAGAAGTGCTGAAAAAGAAGTATCAGGGATAAAAGGAGATACTATATACTTGAGATAGATTATGTTTAAGTCAGGATCCATTTGGATTTTTCTTTTAAGTTCATTTGAATAAAAGCATTGAAGTGATCACTTTGTAACTGTAATTTTACCTTGATTGTGTTGCATCCCAACTGTCATCACATGAGTTATCTCCCTTTGTTACAGGACCCTCCAGACTGGACAGAGATTCTCAATTACTTTAGAGGATCAGAACTCCAAAACTACTTCACCAAGATTTTAGAGGATGACTTAAAAGCCGTCACTAAACCCCAGTATGTTGATCAGATCCCTAAAGCTGTCAAGGTAACACTGAAACACAACTGTTGAAAAACATACTTCTACTATAGTTACTCAGCGTAAAATAACTCGATTATACCGTTATAGAATGTAATAAGTTTAGTTTGAAGTAAATTCACTGCAGTCTTTATAACCGCGTTTGTATTTAAGCTACGTTTAGCGTCCAAAATCTGCTGTAATTCCTCTTCAGTAAGATTAAAAAACGGCCTTCATCGGTGGCCATTTTCACTGTTTGGTTCTGAAAATGTGACACCATCTGCGTCACGGAGAAGGCCCCGCCTACTTATGTTTTCATTGGTTGAAATTTTTAAAAAAAGCTCCGCCTACAAATAGTCATGAGGGAGTATTCCTTTCTTGCAGGGAGTAGTCCTAATTTGGGGAGGGAGAAGCCCTCAGATGGAGAGATTTAAGTGATTTTAGGGAAATAGGAGATTTTATCGTATTGATTTTATATAGGGAAAACTCAGTAGAGGTATAATAAATAAAAGTAGCTTGTTAAAGTAATCAAATCCCTACTTTGGCTTGACTTCACTATTCAGGGTTTTAGTCCTTTGATATTATTAGTCATGGACTAGACTTATTCCCGCAGCAGCTTCCGTAACTTCTTTTTTCCGTAAATTACTGTTGTTATATTGCTTTACTTCAGGAAATAGACTTGGGGGAACCACAAACCTGCTATATCCCTCAAGCCCATACCTTTAACTGTATAAAAATATGTTGAATTTTGAAAATAAGCCTCAACATTTTTATGAATTTTTTAAACAAGCAGTGTTATTATCTGTATGTCTGCTTTCCATATAATATGCATACAAATATCATCAAACATTAAAACAATTTGCCTTCCTACCATGCGATAAATGTTTTATATCGGAAACAAAGATGTATTATTGTGAATATTGGTAAATCATAACCAATATAGAATAAAGTAGTTTTACTAAATTTGACTTGGTGCTTTGTGGAGTTTATGATTAAAATATGGATACAGATGTTTATGATGAAACACTTTTCCCGAAAATGAAACTCCAAAATACAATTTCAGTAATGCTAACTACCGGACAATTTGGTGATTTAATAAAAGTTTTTATACTTTTACTGAAGAAGTGCTTTATTATCAGGACATCAGCGCAGTTTTAGGGGTTGTCCTTAGCTATCATAAAATGAAGAAAACATTGATGCCTACTTCCATGAATGCCTATGTGCAGATTCAAAGTTCACTATGTAATGATATGGTAAGATGGTAAGGAAAAGGTGACCATCAGTCAGACTACATTATCTAGAGATAAAATAAAAGGCAATAATACAAAGTGGTGAGTTGATTTTTATTGCACTTGTAATTATTTTTGCATAAGTTTACTATTACTCTGTGCAACTTTTTACATTTAACATAAAGATAATACAAGATAATTTGAAAGGCAATCAAAATTACCCAACACTGATACATTATTTGTATAATCCTTGGAATCTATTTTTGTTGATTTTTGTTCGTCTTTGGAGTTTATGATTAAATCTGGAGACAGATGTTTATGATGAAACACTTTTCCCGAAAATGAAACTCCTCCAAAATTAGCAGTAACCCTGCCTATCCTTAATTTTGATCCTTACTGTACAAGGTAATATGTGATCATTCTAGACAAGTATTGCCAATATCAGAACATGTGTTCTGCTGTAACTTTTATAGAATGATCAGAAATAAAACTATTTACCTACCTACATAAATTATGCTGTTTGTTGTTGCTGACAACAGGGATGTCTTTCTAAGGTGTTTGATAAATCTGAGTGAACATTGTTAAGAATAAATGATATTACTTGTTTTACTGGTGTTTGGAATCACTTCAAAATTAATGATCATTCATCACTTTTTCTCAAATTATCGATGGTTGATCACTGATTAATCATGGAATGAAAGAGAAATATATCGAGAGGCATTCACTAAAATAGGTAAAATGTGATGGAAGTGTTGTAAATACCTAGTCATAAACAGAAATATTTCTTTAAATGGAGTTTATGCTAAAACTTAGGAGTAAAAGCGTTTGTTTAACCAGTTTTCAGGTCTCTGCAAGTCACATTAGCTCTTGAAAGCTTCATATTGTAGTCAAATCATCATCAATCATGGAAGACATGATGGATTACTCATAGTTGGAGTTAAATGACTAGTTATCAATGCAAGTAAATTGATTAATTGCAACAACACCACATTTTACAATTTTCTTAGTCTTTATTGATCATGGAGTTCATGATTCAATCTGGATACAGATGTTTGTGATGAAACACTTTTCCCGAAAATGAAACTCTTTTAAACTATGCAGTACTTTTCATGAAATGTATTGATGTTTTAAATCTGTTCGTATATGGGTATCACTAAAATGTTTGGTTTTGACACAGTTCTGCTTCATGAAATGGGAGCTCGAGGTAAATGCCTGTGCGCACGTGAACATGATACAGATTTCCAGGTCATATTTTACAGATTCCTGATATCTTGCTTGGTGTAGAGGTATACATCATGGTCCAATTTTTGACATGAATCTTTCTGTATATCATCAATCATAAAACAATAACAAATGTTGGGTGGATGATGGTGTATCCACAAATCCCTCCTCTTGATTTAAGTTTTGTTACCTTCTGCTGGTCAATTTTGTTGACCTTTATCTGTAATACCGATAGATAGAATTTATTTATGATTCAATGTGGATATGTTTCAGTACGATTAAACACTCCGGAAAAAGAGACTATTTTGAATCTGCAGTGAATAGTAGGGAATGTATTGATTTTATGAACAAATATCATGTATATTTTCCATGCATTATATACATTTTCACATTTGGTTTCATTGCAGGGATCTGTACAATTCCTTTTGGACAAGAAGAATGACAGAAAAAATCAGGAAATAGTATGCAAACAGTTAGGTAAGATGGCAGTGAGCCGTTGGGTCACCAATATATTTAGTGTTGTGTACTGGCCCTATAGCTGTGTATATCTTAACTCATGGGCCTACAACTTCCATGTTGGCCAAACAGCTACAATTTCTCTTTGTGTCAATTCTTGAAATTTCACAACCTGGGTCAGGGTATTTTAAAACGTTTTGTATACCATCGATTTGGCCGACAGGTTTCCACGTAGAGGTATATTTTTATTTTACCTTCAAATTTTACCTTGTAAATATGTGACTACACTAAGTAATAAATGGTTAATGTCACTTTACACGGAGCACTTTACACGGAGCTTTGCCTACTTTCCAAACCAAGCGGTATTTGTTTACCTTAGGGATAACAATGTAATACTGGTGAAAACTAAGATCGGTGATGATTGGAGTATGCTGTTCACATTCAGACTGGTCATGGTGTGATCTTCCAGTAATCTGAGGTCTAATATAAGTAATATAACTTCATCCTAAATAAAAAACAGAAAATTTTCCAAAACATTTTGTTGGATATTGACTAGAAAAAAAATAGAAAATTTGTATACCGCTCATACACCTGTACCATTTTGAGTGAATTAAAATAAATAATGAAAAACTTCATTGATGCAAATTTCACACAAAATATTTTTAAGAAATGTATATGATTGTTTTCAAAGAAACTGAAAAATTGAAAGAAGGTTACTCTTGCATGAATTGTCAAGCATTGGACTAAATGGAAGTTTTAAGAATGATTGATAAACTGAAAAGTTACACAAATGAAAAATTTTATTACATTTATGAAGCTTCTGGTGTCTTTACTTTTAAACCAACAAAGATTTGTGATGATTGAAAGGAATTTGCTGTTCACATTCAGATACCAAAATGGTGAAAAATTACCTTTGCAACTGAAGTCTTGCCAAACAAAATTAAACTATAAAAATATAAAAAAAAATCACCCATTCAGATATTTCTGTTATTATCAAAAATTTAGGTACTATACTAGATTATTTTAGTAACCGTTAGTTGAACCATCTGATGTGTATTTGGGAGAAAGCGGTGAAAAAGGCGTAACTCTGGTATAATTACAAGTGATGTTCCTGCTGTCTGATATTGTCTTTTGTCTTAATTAGCGTGTACACCAATATAAAAGGATATGATAATATGAAACAGTCTCTCTTTATACAAAATGTAACGACAAACCTGTACAGTGTTTTGAGGTTTTAATTCTTGCCTTTAACGAAAAGACTTGTGATGAATGAAAGGAATTTGCTGTTCACATTCAGACTCCACAATGGTGTGAATAAATCTATTAATCTGAAGTCTACCTGAAATGAAAAGGAACAGAATAATGATAAATTATTGAAGATGTAATGACAAGCCTGTACAGTGTTTTGAGGTTTTAATTCTTGCCTTTAACGATAAGACTTGTGATGAATGAAAGGAATTTGCTGTTCACATTCAGACTCCACAATGGTGTGAATAAATCTAATCTGAAGTCTACCTGAAATGAAAAGGAACAGAATAATAATTAATTATTGAAGATGGATGGATTTTAAAGATTCTTCTTAGTATCAAGATACAATACTTTTGGTTTTACCAGAAAAATAAGCAAGACTTAATTGAGTGCTTCACGTGCCTGTTAACTTATTAAACCTAAGAGAGGTGGGCACAAGTCGATGACTAATGGGATGCTTTTATTTATTCAAATTTTTCTGAAACAACTGATCTCATATATTGACCATTTTCCAGCTGCGGCAGCTACATTGATGTCTCTCTCCCAATGAACTCCCCATTAATAGAACGGTATATCATTCAAAAATATTGCATTTATTGCTTCGTCAGCAGATAATGTTCTGTGACATTAGTGGTTTTTTGTTTCAACTGATGGTGCCATTTTGGTAGAAGATATCTTACTAACCAAACAAATCTTCAGGATATTATAAAACCTGGAAGAGAAAAAAATATGGAATTAAATTGTATGTCCCCATTAAGTAATGATAATGTTAAACCATTGTTCGGGTTGTGAAGCTGATGATGAACCATGTAATGCTGTTCACATACAGACTTTCTGTGGTGAGAAACAACATCCTTATTTCTGAGGCTTCAGTACCAAAGTCATCTTGCGAAAAAAAATGATGAATAATTTTGTCGGAAATTATATTGATAGTTTGCCAAATCCTGCCTTGGACTAACAGATTATTTAAAAGACAAACATTATCTATAGCTATATAGAGCCAGCGGAAATGAAGACCATGTCTGATTAATAGTACAGTAAAACCTGTTTAATCCGACATCAGAATATTGGAATATACTCTTGATAGTCATCATTCCCCTGTTAACCATTTTCTTATCAAATCTTCAGAATAACTTATCAAACCTTCAGAATAACTTATAAAACCTTCAGAAAAACCAGTGTGTTATACTGCCAAGTCTAATCTGTCCAATTCTGTGGTTCCCACAGGTTGTCTGATTAAACATTTTTCACTGTAGTTTGTAAATTTTGAAGTTGTTTATACTTTTCAGATTTGCTACATGTACGAGACCGAAATGTAGAAGCTCTGTCTGGAGGAGAGCTGCAGAGATTTGCCTGTGCTATCGTGTGTATACAGGATGCGGACATGTACGTTATAGTGGTTCAGTATATAGAAACTTCATTTATTTTACGATAATTTTGCAACAAGTTATATAAACTTATATTAATCAGTCTATAGTTGGCCCGGATGTTATCGCACAGGGTTCTTTATGTGGAAGGAAACCAGATACCTGAATAAAATCCACGTGGTACGGGCAGGTGGCCGCAAACCTTTCTACATCCGATCTGGGAATTTATTATGTCAAGGTTGTTCATTTCTGTGTGTACATGTACATAAAAAGTTGTATTGAAGAAATTGTGAATATCATTTGGAGACACAATTCTTATATATTTGCATATAAAATGTATAGTACAGTTATCTCGGGTTAGTTCATAACCAGCAAAGGACCAAGGATAAACATCATTTAAATTATATGCGAGTCAAAAAAGGAAACACAACAATAGTTTTGTTTGGCCTAAATAGTATATAAATTCATGACTTAAAGTGACGACACAGTCACACTGGAGAAAAACTTGCTAAAAATATGCAAGGTAAAATTCAGTTCTGTGATGAAGTTCTTTATAAGTACGTTCATTTGTAGCTTCATGTTTGATGAGCCATCTAGTTACCTGGATGTAAAACAGAGGTTAAAGGCTGCCATAGCGATCCGAGACCTCATCGCCCCGACCAAGTACATTATTGTTGTGGAGCACGACTTGTCGGTCCTTGATTACTTGTCGGACTTCATCTGCTGTCTATACGGTGTCCCAGGGGCCTATGGTGTGGTCACTATGCCCTTCAGTGTACGAGAAGGTATGTAAAAACATCTTGCACTTGCGAGGTCAATAAAAAACAGCTTTTATGCTGCTTATATGGAAAGTTTACTTATTTTTTGAGAGAACACAAATCTATTTTATTTTATGGACAAAATCTGTTATAATCCTAAATTGTATGTTGGAATGGAGGAGGAGAACTCAATTTTAACATAATTTTATAAAGAAAAGACCAATCACCATGTAATATAAAATGTTAAAACCTAGTTTTTAAAAATCTGCAGGTAGAAATCACATTTAGATCATAGTATTTATTATTTTACGGTACATAATATTTATTATTCTACTGTACAGCAGTGTCAACCTTTGAAAAAGACTTGAATGACTTATGATGAATGAAGGAAAATGCTGTTCACATTCAGACTGAACAATGGTGCAAATTGCCTTTATAACTGAAGTCTCTATAAAATAACTTTACTGGTCAATATTAGGTTTCATTTTCACATTTAATGTGTTTGCTGCAATTAAAGACCAAGGTAGGATGTTATAGGTACCAATGATAACATTTAGTTTAGAAGTTAGAATGAACGAAGTGGGTGTCATAGTTAAAATGAAGTAAGTTTAAATGTTTGAAATCAATGAAATATATCGGATAGAATAAAATAAGTTTCAGTTTCATAGCAGTATCCAAAGCTAGCCTCTGTCTTCTAAAGGTTTATCAGAAAACACCCTCTTGTGTCTAATGATATAGTAATTTAGAAATATAATTATCCTCGACATGAGTTTACATTGGTTTGGTTTGGTTTGGTTAAGTATTGTTTAACTTCCTATCAACAGCTATGGTCATTTAAGGACGGATGAGTTGACATATTTGGTTTGAAAAAATATAAAGGTGTACCTTAATATGTAAATTTATTGTGTTTTTATAGGAATTTTCTACTTACAGGTATAAACATATTTCTTGATGGATTTGTTCCCACGGAAAATTTACGATTCCGAGAGGTGTCACTAACATTCAAAGTGGCCGAAACAGCAATGGAGGAAGAGATCAAGAGGATGTGTCGATATGAGTATCCTACAATGACGAAAAAGTTAGGTATGTGTATTGGTATTTAATGAGGGTAAACATTTGCTTCCCTGAGGGATACAAGGTTGACTAGTGTAAACACAGTTCTCCTCAAACAAGTAAAAGAATAATTAAGAATTAAACAAAAAGATCCACAGCTTGTATATAACAAAATTAAAGTCTGTGAAATACTAGCACTATACAGAAAAATACCATTTTTCTTGTGTTATGCTTTAAAAAATAATGCATTTATGATGCTACGGAAAATGAAATCAAATTTTCAATTCATTTTGTTATGCCACAATATTTGCTTCAAATTGTGTTTGATGCATTTTGCTATTGAAAACATCATTATCACTTAATTATGAAATATATTTTTGAGAATATGTACATGAAAAATTTGTGGTAGCAGTGGTTGTTTTTGACCAAATTTAATCCATGTTAGTAAAAGTGAGGTTAAATATGAGGTGTTCTACTTTACCTTGAACACTTATAATTGTATTACCCTTGTTCTACTTTACATTGAACAATAACAATTGTATAACCCGGGGCCCTTGTTCTACTTTACCTTGAACACTTACAATTGTATTACCCTTAGTATACTTTACATTGAACACTTACAATTGTATTACCCTTGTTCTACGTTACCTTGAACACTTACAATTGTATTACCCTTGTTCTACTTTACCTTGAACACTTACAATTGTATTACCCTTGTTCTACTTTACCTTGAATACTCACAATTGTATTACCCTTATCTTTATTCTATCATCAGGCTCTTTCAAAATGAGTGTTGTTGGAGGCCAGTTCACCGACTCCGAGATCATTGTTATGCTGGGAGAGAATGGTACAGGGAAGACTACGTTCATCAGAATGATGGCTGGCAAACTCGAGCCTGATGGAGGAGGTAGGGCAAAATGTATTAATGATCAATGGATATTTGCTGTTGAATGCATAGAAGATTGTGTCAAAATTATTTTATAAATTTAACTTCAACATTACGTACAAAATGCCTTGAAGTTTATGCCAACAGTGCAGTATTCATCATTCGTTTGTTAACTTTTGTTTTGAAGAATTGTACCTTAAACATCAGTCTAAAGCTATTTGTCAATTGTGACAATATGACAATAGGTTTAGACATGTTAATAATGTCAAATTATCACGATAAAATGCATTCCCATAAAACAAAACAAAAAAATTAAATCTTCTCTTTTTGGCTAAACTTCACAATGGTGTGATTTTGAGTTTTGAGGCACTGATCATTGCCTAATGAATAGAGAGTACTTTCTTTTCTAATCCTGTGTGTTATGGTAAGTTTGTGTTGGTTAACTCATGAAATATAGATTTCTATGTAAATATATTGCTGTGCTACATTCCTTTGTTTCACAAAGACAATTCAGCGACTGAAGATACAATTGTATGATGTGACAGACAGAATTCATGATTGTTTTGAGACATCTCTGCTGCCTTACCTTCCATACAAATTCAAAGAAAAGAGATTTATTATAATTCCAACTCCAGTTGAAGCCTGACTAAACACTGTTTAAATGTTGTAGAAAATTATCATGTGCAGTGCCTCAGAAGACAATTATTTTGTTGTTGTAGAGAGATGTCCTGTACTGAACGTGAGTTACAAGCCACAGAAAATCAGTCCAAAATCTCAAGGCTCTGTGCGACAGCTGCTGCACGAACGGATACGTGATGCTTATATTCACCCACAGTTTGTTACCGATGTCATGAAGCCATTGCTCATTGAGGCCATTATGGACCAGGAGGTAAGCATTAGGGCAGAATTGATTTAAAATGAAGAGTTTATTTAAAACAATGAAAAAATATGAACATGAACCTCTCGATATATATAGACATAAAATTCATTGAAGTTAAGTTCACACTGGTTATATACACTGCCCTCCAAAAGTTCTGTTACACATTTTAAATTTTGCTGAAAAATTAATTTGTTTTAAATGTTTTCTATTAATGAAAACGAAGATAATGTGATTAAGATGATTTGCCATCATTGATTATCCAAATTGAATCACAAAAAGGGTTTTGTCAAACAATT
>JAUMHH010165679.1:0-12476 GCA_032359455.1 Chlamys rubida | reverse complement strand
ACTATATGATTGATAAAACTGAAGAAAGAAAAAAACAATATATAATTAACAACTCTGTCTATTGATGTAACAGTAAGTGTTCTCACTTTATTTCGGTATTCAGTCCCATAAAATTATAAACCGATCATGCAATCCATCATCGATCGGTTTACTTCTTCCAATTACAAACCAATTATCAATTATGATTTGTAATCGATTGCACATCTCATTTTTATGCATGGTTAAATTTCGCCGTAAACTTCAATATAACAACTTACAGTAGAATGTAAGGGAATTAATGCAAAAATGGTATAAGATATTATCAGAGGACCAACACAGCTAAATAAAAATTCTGCAATAGTAAACTACATCAAAGATTTCATCTTCAAATTCATGTGAATATTGAAATTATAAGGAAATTTTGCATGTTGTGAAATTCAAATAATTGCTTGAACCAGGAAATTAGATATAATTATTTAGCTATAAAGAAGAAGGAAATTTTCAATGCAAATTTCAAAATTTAATTTAAATTTAAATATATACTTATTTTTGTACATGTATTTCAATTTTGAAGCCTATCTGGTAAATATCATAGTAGCATGGACATTTTTAACTCATTCACCCTTGAAGACACATTTGAACTCTTCCAATTGAACAGGTTGGAATAGTTCATTATGAAACTTCAGGGGTGATGGAATGAGAAAAGTCGTGCAGTGACTCGGTGGAGAATGGAGACAGTTTGGTCTCATCAAATCAATGGGGAATACAGAGATTATTGATCCGGGTATAAATGGTCTGGTATTTACTCGTTAATTTACTCACAGGTAACGATAGGAACCCGTAACATCATACCGTCACAATGCTTGGCGTATATTACCGGCGTTGTTCCAACTTATGATCTTCTCTGTAAATTTCATATACTGTAAACATAAATTTATTGCTCCATGACTCGTACCTGGTATTTTCCGCATATGGTGATAATTTTCAACTTATACTGCATGCATTATAATATATTGCTGAAGTTATTAATGCAGTGGGTTTTTTACCTCTTTTAGACAGGAACCTGTGCCTTTGGGAAAATATCACATAAATTATATATAAAAAGAGTAATTTTGGGAAAATTGAGTGAGAAAAGCCGGCAGAAAATATTTAGGGGAAGGGCCTTCATTACGCCCCATATTCACCTAAAATTCACTGCAATACCATGCAGGAATGTTGCAATTTTTACCGTTTTAGCAGTTATCATAATTCAGCACTTTTTGGTGTTTTCTGATATTTTTATACCAGTACTGACTTCATACTGGAGTCACAATAAACAGGTTGTATTTGAGTGGTATATCTATACAGGTTCTGTTTGAGTGGTATATCTATACAGTTTCTGTTTGAGTGGTATATCTATACAGGTTGTATTTGAGTGGTATATCTATACAGGTTCTGCTTGAGTGGTATATCTATACAGGTTCTGTTTGAGTGGTATATCTATACAGTTTCTGTTTGAGTGGTATATCTATACAGGTTGTATTTGAGTGGTATATCTATACAGGTTATATTAGAGTGGTATATCTGTACAGGTTGTATTTGAGTGGTATATCTATACAGGTTGTATTTGAGTGGTATATCTATACAGGTTCTGTTTGAGTGGTATATCTATACAGGTTCTGTTTGAGTGGTAATACAGGTTCTGTTTAAATGGTATACCTATACAGGTTGTATTTGAGTGGTCTCTCAAGACAGGTTTTATTTGGATGATATATATATATAGACAGCTTTATTTGATTAAGTGTGTTTGAGTGGTCCTTGTACACAGGTTGTACTTGAGTGGTCCTTGTACACAGGTTGTACTTGAGTGGTCCTTGTATACAGGTTGTACTTGAGTGGTCATTGTACACAGGTTGTGTTTGGGTGATTCTTGTACACAGGTTGTACTTGAGTGGTCCTTGTACACAGGTTTCATTTGAGTGGTCCTTGCACACAGGTTGTATTTGATTGGTCCTTATACACAGGTTGTACTTGAGTGGTCCTTGTACACATGTTGTACTTGAGTGGTCATTGTACACAGGTTGTATTTGAGTAGTCTCTCTAGACAAGTTTTGCTTTAGTTGTTTTTCTTAACCTGTTTTATTTGTCTGGTCTCTATAGACAGGTTTTCCTTAAGTTGTCTTTTTATACAAGTTTTATTAAATTTTGAAGAATCTACCCAAAGATAAATCTCTTTATTACAGGGTCTTATATTGGTTCATGGAATGAAACCTTTCATTTGAGATTTCTCTCCAGAAATGCAATATTTACACAATTTCTTGGTTTTAGGTACAATTTAAAATATTCAGATGGGATTATCAAAAAAGTTTATGTATAAATAATTAACTTCTATCCTCCATGGAGTTAATGAATTCGGCGACACAGAATTTAAATAAAACCATATCCGGGTAAATATTATCGTAGATAGAATCTAGTTTCTAGAGATTTAGTTTCAGTCTGAGTCACAAGGAGTTTAAATTTGTTGAAGTGAATGGAAACTTTTACGCATGATTTATTTTTTTAACACACAAAACTAGCCCATGGATAAACAAACAGTGTTTGAAGTGTCAAGGGTACTCCGTAAATAATAAACACATCAACATACGTTCCCGGATGTTTCCTTATGACTTATTATTGTCTATACAAGTGTATATTACCTATTACATATAATTTTCTAATTACTTCCCGTTAACCTTCAGTTTGTATGTAGATTTATTGAATTAAATGGTTTTCAGCTAATTTTTGGCATTTTTTTTTTATTATTTCAAATACATCAATATGGCACTATTTTATTAAATATTTGTTTTAGTAACTGCATGTATGTTCTTTACATCAATAAAATTCTGAATATTGCTTTAACAAAAATTTCGAAATACAGTGAACAATTTTATTTGATATCTAGTGAGTATTATATAATTGCCAATTTCTTCTTCATTTCAAGACCTTATTTGTAAGTATTTTATAAGATTTGGATTTTATTGGCTTTTGAAGTCTTTATTCAAAGCTGTTTCGTTATGAATCCTGTGGTATGTCTTTTCAAATATATGCCCATAATTGAAGTTTAAAGTAATTTAATAGCAATGAAATTGCTACAAGATCTATCTTAGATGTTTTTATTTAATAAACTATTATTAAAAGCAGATGATGCAAAAAATCTTTTAAAAGTTTACCCGGTATGCAAAAATATTTCGTTGTCAAGGAAAGGAAATCTGATTCTCCAATAACCTTGGTTGCATTTAATAAATATAATCTGATCATTGAGATGTTTGAAAGGAACAGGAAATAGAAATGCACAAATGGATTTATCTCATTATATGATTGATTTTTTAAGACATGTTTTTGAAAATTTAAATCCCTACATAGAAACTATAGAAAGCTCGGACTAAAACCTTAAGCACGCATATCTAATGTGATTGAAGATATATTATAAATAGATTTAATTTTATGCAAATGTGGAGGAAATGTTTGAAGGAAACGGTAAACAAATATTTACAGTAGAGTGGCCATAGTAAACACATGCCAGTAATCTGTGTACAAGTATAATAAAAGCCAGCCATAGTTACTAGATCTGTCTAAAAGATTTTTGGATATATATATACATTGTATGGTGTAACCAATCTTCACATTCTAAAGTCACTCGGTCGTCTCAAAACATCTCACAGGGGTGATAGCTGGACAATACAATCGATGATGGATACTTACCTGTAGACTTACATTGGATATTGATGTCCTTGGAATTCAAACAACTGGTTTGTCAAATTTGACTTTTATTATTTATCCATTTTGATACATTTAAACGATGTAAAATTAAGGTATTTTTCTGTTTGAAATTGACAAATTTATAATATTGATGTCCTTGGAATTCAAACAACTGGTTTGTCAAATTTGACTTTTATTATATATCCATTTTGATACATTTAAACGATATAAAATTAATATATTTTTCTGTTTGAAATTGACAAATTTATAATAATTACAGGTTTCATTTAAACAAAAATTGGGTACTGTTAGATTTGGATTCAGATCAACTTTATATAACTTTTTTAATTTGGAATTATACAGTGTCTGTTTTCGCAATTATATGTGGAACTTAAGGATTCCTGTCCGGCTGCACTGTGGTTTTTTCGTATGTACACAGTAACCTCCCCTTAATTTTGTTTATGATATAACTGTAGTACCATTGAGCGGGGACATTTCTGTTCATCATTAATATAATATAGAACCATGCATGTTGCTCAGTCTGGTGGAGCGATACAATAACAATCTCATGTCTGGGGTTCGAATCAGGTGCTCTAACCTTGTTGACTTTTTTTTTTACCCAGAATGCTCTTGTGGATTATATATTGTTTATTTCATCTTTTTAATCTCTCATTAGGTGGTGGGCTTCTTTACAGAAATGATTTATCGGACCTATTATTAAGTAATTTCGTCAAAACCATTTTCCGATGTGTAGTTACAGTTTTTGGCAGTGGTAGGGGGTTCCTTAAATGAAATAAATGTCCTGTATATAAAGCTTTCTGGAATATACACCTGGGTTCAATTTTGAGACTGGTGAGCTTATAGATTGAACTTATTTGACAATGTGTCTCATTTGTGAAGGTTCTGGATTATAGAGGGATTGACTTAAATTGGCTACACTTTATATCTACATGTAGCTGAATGTCTTATAAAGGGTCCATTATTATAAAGGGTCCGTATTACAAAGGGTCCGTATTATGAAGGATTCAGTTTGGACAACTTACAATGACTGTTCATTTCAGTTTTAACTCTCTACACAGTGTAACAACAGTAGCGTTATTTATGAAATTGCCAAAAATTGTTGGCGGTGAAATTATTATTGTCCTTTTGAAAATGAGACAATCAATTCAATTTGTGTTTAATTTAAAACACGACCAAAAATAATTCATTTAGCCAATGTGTATTGGTCAAATGTCGTGGCTAAGACGCAGGGATTGATTACTAAAGAATGTTTGAAAGCCTAGCTAGGGGTCAATGTTAAGAGCTTTTGTGAATAAGATTGATCGGGAAAGGACTGGCGTGTGTATTTACAATAATGCTTTAGGAGAATGACTACCAAACTCATCGACAGATTAACGTTTCTATTTGTACTAACTAAAGACCTGAGCTCAAGGGTGGTTTCAATATGGACAATGTTTGCAAGTGTATTGTTGTTCATAGCATTTATATATATAGACAGGTATGTTTTGGAAACGAAAATAATAATAACAAAATTAAACTTGATAACTACCATTTCTATGTAGTGCAGAGTTTGATTTTTCTTTTTTAAATAAAAACAAATACCAGGGCCTGTATTCATGAAACTGTTTCATGCTCAAACATGGATTCTGTGCTGAAAGCAACTTTCTTGTAACATGTAACTGGCTAAAATAATTTGACACTTTCAAAAACTAGATCTAGTCTAGATATTTGGCTTTAATTAAGGCTTTCCCAAAAAACAAAATGACAAAATAAAAAAAAATCTAATATTTTATCACCGAAACATGAAACTAGGCTTGAGCACAGAAACTGAGTTTAAGCGTGAGAATGGTTTCACGAACACAGGGGCATGGATCGCTTTACTAAATGTAAAAAATATTAAAAAATTGGGGTCTCCTCTACTAAAAAATATATTTTAGTAGAGGAGACCCCAATTTTTTAATATTTTTTACAAGTAAAGCGATCCATGCCCATGTGTTCACGAATACAGGCCACAGGTTCTCGGGTTCTGGAACATGCATATATAATATATTTTAAGGTATCGCACATCACTATACTAATTAATAATCAAGTTCCAGAATATATGTAGGTAATATAGTATGTTTAAGTATCACACAGTCATCCCACTAGGCTATAATGTATTAGTATAATGGTGTGATGACCTAAATATATCATAGATACAGGCCTGTAAGGAAACACAATACGATGCCATCGATTTTATGAGGATCATTGATGAGACTGGCTAATTAGCTCAAATCATCGACTACTAGCTGTTACTCAAAGTACCCAGGTGTAACATTGTTTAGTCCGATTTAGTCGTGTCTGTGTCGTTACCATGGTAACACACTACTGATTGCTAGGTCGGATTGTTGTTGTTATGATGTGGTAACCATGGCAACAAATAAAACACGGACATAATGTTCTATGGTTTCTTCTGACATTTCACTTGGCTGTCCATTTAATTGAAGAAGAAGTATATTTAGTGGTTAATACCTTCGTAATAAATTAGTTTAATACAGAGGGTTTTCTGGTTCTGCTGTCTGCCATTTCAGGACTATAAACCGAAAATTTATTTTCTGTATTGGAAATGATTGACATTTAAGAAATTTAACCAAGTTAATTATTTACTTTTAATTTCAGATAAATAATGTAGAATGTATCTATTAAACAAATAATATTTTTTCCGTATATGGTGTAGTTGATTTATAAGGGTTCAACAAGGCAAGGCAATTTAACATTTTAAATAAGGATATCAACCCTGTTGACTTCTTCATAAAGGTGTATAAGTTCGTGCAAGGTTATTAAGTTCATTGTCTAGTAAAGATACTTTTAAAATGAATTATTGTTTTCTAAAAAGCTTTTTTATATGTACAAATGTTCATTGTTACACAGACAATAACATGGAATGTTTGAAAACCATTCCTGAATACATACCGGAGAAATTACTTGAACTAGTGTAATAATTAAGGTCTGTGTATTTACACCATAATCATGTTTATAAATATGTTTCACCACTTCCGACATTTGTAATTAACAGGAGTGGAAGTGACGCTATTTGCTTCATCCCTTTATAATAATTATATACTACCTGAGGTAAAGAGAAATCTTCAGGTCCCTTGTACTGAATTCACCCAGCATACTTACCGTATTTATATAGCAATAAGCCCATGCCTGCATGGTAATAAGCCCGCCAACATATTTTGAAGTTCAGTATAAATTCCAGCAAAGCCTGTTTCATTGTCCTGTAATATGCTCCGGTGACCTCCGTATTTTGAGTCAGAGATTTTGTGTTGGCCTGACTGGGCTTATTGGAGGATAACCGAAGGCAACCAATACCAATATATTTGTGAATTTAAAGACAACATTTTTCAAAAACAAAATTTTAAAAATTTCATTTGATGACTTGTTAAGCTGACTAGGCTTTGAAAAGTTTGACCCAGAATGCTGTAATTTGCTAAGATTTGTCAGCTTGATGCATAGATTAATCAAATCATAAAAATGAATATTTTGGGAAATGCCTTAAAACATACTGTACCTGGTATTAATTATGTTTCTAAATTGGCAATAAATGAAGATTTTGATTAAGATGACATAAATTTGTTGTAATTTTTTTTGATATTTTTTGAAAATATTTCACATGATTATGAAGTGTTTAATTATTGTTAAGATAACCAAACTTTGACAACCAGGTGATTGGAAACAGGTGCTTTTATCATCTCCAATGTCTTCTCCATTCCTGATTAATGAAAATTAAACAGAACCCATTGATGTGGACTACTTAGGCTAACATTAGTGTGATAGGCTCTTTAAGAATGACATCAGGCTGTCATAGATTGAGATTTCACACCTGCTCTCCCCTAATTATTCACAATAGACTCTTCATTCAGTCATCAGGATTAATCTATGTGCTATAAACAGGGATGTGAGGTAAGAAAATAAATTGTCTCCCTTGAATTATTATTCAAAGTGATAACCCTGGAGACAGCTACCGTAAGTCTTAAAAGAAATATCATGGATTAAATAAATACCCAGGGCTTTAATGAAAATTAGAATTGTGGGTGGTCAGACGGCAAAATTGGGCTCATAATAGTCTGTAGAAATGTTGGGGATAAAATTGATACTGGGCTTAAAACGGTCCCTATAGACATATAAGGGTAAAATGAACAGCCAGGCTTTACAGCAGTTCAAAGACAATAATGTCAACTTGTGTTAAATGGACTCGGGCTTCTAATAGTCCTCAGGAATGCTGGGGGGAAAATGGATGATGCAGCACTATTGATTCTCATTAGAAAGGGTCAGGCCAGATCACATTGGTACAATTTCTTCAGAAATAATGAGGTGAAATGAACACTAGGTTTGAAATATATTTCCAGAATATAAACATTTATGCTGGATTCAGCTTCTCAGTTCAAGATATGACTGTCATATATGATTAATTTGTGGTTTCACAAGGGTGTGATATTAAAAATAGAGCAAATGGTTTTCAGATGTTTGCTCTAGACTTCTGGACAAGAACCGGTTTTTCCTCCTAGTATGGATCAATGTGACACTATATATCTGTACCCTGAACAGTAACAGTACCAATACTGCCCAGTACGCCCAGAGCAAGTCCACTCGGGACTCATGATAGAGATGTTCCATTAAATCAATGTTATATATCCTGTCCAGGTCTTCAGCACCCGGACTGTCCCCCGATACCAGATTTATGATATTTTCAATACCTGACTCCATTGTATAAAGATATGTTACCTTGATTCATGATAAGTTCTATACCAGACTCCATTGCATAAAGATTTATTAGCAGTGGGACAGGGATTCCTAATGTATGGGATAATACACATCCTTTTCACCTTAACGCTTACCATAAACTTTTGAGAGCTGAAATTGTTAACATAACAAATATTTTGTTTTGACTTGCACAGTTTTATTATTTAAATCAATTAAGTAAGATATTCCCTACGAGAAAAACAGTTACAAATAAATATATCTTGGCTGCAAGAAAACTGATCCAGTTAAGCTACACTGTATTGAATTTATTTCTGGCTAAAGTTTAAATTAAGTTAAGTAATTTTTACAGTAAAAACTGAAAGTCAAACTCAAATTTCGTGACGACTAATTCTACAAAAAAAATAACGTCATTATGGTTTTTATATTTACCATTTCAAGAACATAACTGTTATTATAAAATGTTTAATACACATTTCAAAAAGGAATCTCACATGTACACAAAGTGAACTCCAGGTCTGTTGTGGTAAGCGTTAATCTTATAAGACAACAATAGGGCATTTATAAGTTTGAACTGGGCCCTATTCACCATTGTACGGAGAGGTGAAAGCGCTTAAGTATCGGATATATGCTTCAACTTGTTACTGAGCACGGCGTGTGTGTCAGGGAAATGGGTTGTGGAAGTTACCAGGTGATTTAACGAACTGATACAGGTATGCTTGCTGTTCGGAATTTTGCTAATGCTAAAATTTCACCTACTAGATGAAAATTTGGAAAAATAATTGTGGATTAATTCGACTGGGACGTACATGTGCTTGTGATATTCAGGTATGTGTGTCAGTTTGATCAGATTGGGAATGAGTAGAGGATTAAATTATATAGCCGGTAGGTGTTTTTTAATTGTATAGTCGTAGTATTGATGGTGTGTGTCAAATACGAACTAAGGTGTCCAAATTATACAGGTACTGAGCGAAATTTCAGTGGGTATACAAACGCTAGCTGATACACATGTATTGGTTCAGAGTTTCTAACATGCGTCACAGTGTAGAAACATTTTCAATCTGTTTCTTGAAATACAACACCAAGATGCTTGGAAATGTACTATGGTGTGTAATGTAACGAGACATCGTGCACTTTAGACGATTCAATGAGAATACATTACAGAGTGTTAATTTTGACACCCTTTTTACCTGGATATGATATAATGATCATAACGGAAGTCTACAGGTATGTTGTTATTACTTTCTGACAGCTATAAATCACCATTTTCAACGAGGTTTATGTTTCTGTTATTTAAAACGGTCTAGATGAAGCTTGAGGAATTCAGCCATTTTCAAAATATCTTGTAATTGTATGTGGTCATAGACCTATATGTGACGATGAAACCAAGCCATAGAAATCATTAATTTTCATTTGTCATGATACATATATTGTAGACTAAGTCTGTCTCTATGGAGAATTTTAAATATTGGTGAAAATTGTCCACTTTGATATCGTCACTGGTCACCAATCGTCCTAATACTCAGACCTGAGGGTCTGTATTGTCAAAGCCTGGTTAGCTTTACATGTTAGTTATGAAAAAAAAAAATCAATTTGTTATTTTTCAGAAATATGTAAAAATTTACAAATGTTTTTGTCTTTTGTTGTCTTTGGATCCTTTGTTATAAACCATGTATATATAGTGTAAGTATAGACATTTGACATTCTTGATAATTTGCTATATGAAAAATTTACATTACTTTGTTTCAGGCTAATCATACTTTGAAAAATCAGGGTCAATCTGTACTTTGCAGCATATAGTTAGCCAAGAACACATTTATGTTTATTTTTCATGCAGTATGGTTTTATTTATATTCAAATTCAAACTTCATTGTTTTATTAATTATTTTTAGTCTAGACAAACAAATTTGAATTGTTGAAGAAATTAAAATCTCTAAATATCTTTAAAATAACTTCATTAATCTAACTATGCTTTGAACTAGTTGCATTGCTAGCTTAATGATAAGTGAAAAGATATTATCAAATTATTAAAATCATAAGCTATTCAAAATACCACAAAAAGGTATTCATAAACAAAAACATTTCTAGAGAATATAAAAATACATTGATTATTTAAGATATATTGAATAAAAAAGTTGATTTTAAAATTTCAGTAACTGACTTTAATTGTCAAACTTCAGACAACTTGAAATTTGCCCTGAACTAAATGTACTTGGTGTTTGCCTGGTTCTTTTAATATCCTTTTAGTGTTACTCAAATACACCACATACTGCAGATTTCCCCTGACCTTTCTCCTACCAGATATTTTCCACATTGCTTATTGGGTAGAACAGGTTTTGAATAAAATCGGAAAAGATTAATAAAATAGTTTGAGAAGAGGACAGAATACACTATGATTATGTTATAGTAAAGGTTCCTAATACGTATAAAGAAATACTTGAAATGAATAAATAAATAATCAACAGCTCGTCTTTGTGTCGAGTATCGATTCATTATAATTATACACGGTGTTGACATATAATTAAATGTGTAGAACTAAATTCTATTAAAAGAGTGAAAATATTTCGGTCAGACACGTGATATATAAAGGTCATAATTGATATAGAAATGGGTTTTTAAAGTTCAAGTATATTGATAAAAGAGTGTGTTTTTTTTGTAAATTATACAAATCTTGAATGTCGGTCACAGAGTGATATTGTAACTTTTAACAGTGAAAAGGTAAAAAAAAATTACTGTATCAATAATCAATATATATAATACGAGGGAAATCAATAGAGTAGTTCACTCCCTTTGGGGTACGTGTGAGGAATCTCAGCCTGAGGGAAAAGATTCCCAATCTAACCTCAAGGAGATGAACGGTACTTTTTCTCTAACCATGGTGACCTCATATACATATATGAATAATAATATAAAAATAATATACAACATTTTTATATCGCCCTATACAATTTGCAAAATCACTCTGATGCACTTTACAACACATGAATAACAGTAATCCTACGGTGACAGTTACAGATAAAGTAGATATAAAGGCATACAAATCAGCAACGTTCACGTTACACCATCTCATTATATTGTTGATGTAACATTAATGTATTGCTGATGTTACGTCATGGTATAGTTGATGGTACATCATGGTATAGTTGATGGTACGTCATGGTATTGTTGACGGTACGTCATTGTATTGTTGATGGTACGTCATAGTATTGTTGACTTTACATAATGGTATTGATGATGGTATGTCATGGTATTGTTGACGGTACGCCATGGTATTGTTGACGATACGTCATTGTATTGTTGACGGTACGTCATGGTATTGTGGATGGTACGTCATGGTATTGTTGATGGTACATCATGGTAGTGTTGACGGTACGTCATTTTATGGTTGATGGTACATCATGGTATTGTTGACGGTACATCATTGTATTGTTGACGGTACGTCATTGTATTGTTGACGATACGTCATGGTATTGCTGACGTTTCGTCATGCTATTGTTGATGGTACGTCATGGTATTGTTGAAGGTATGTCATGGTATTGTTGATGGTACATCATGCTATTGTTGATGGTACGTCATGCTATTGTTGATGTTACAATTATGCTTTGTTGGCGTTATTGCATTGTTGACGTTACGTCATGGCATTGTTGATGTGACATCATGCAATAGTTTTTAATGGGGAATCCTCCTGTCTCAACACTAGGATGAGATAAGGAGAAGAACTTGCATTGGTAAAAGTGTGAAAACATGTCCACCTGTCCAGGGTTTAAAGAGAACACAATCTTGACCTCCCATTCTTCACAGAAGTTATAAAGATAAAATGAACAAAATATAATCAACAACAGTGTTCTGAGCATAAAAAAATGAAGCGGGGCTAAACTTTGATTCAAAACCTGGACTTCAGATTGTTATACTTTGAGCTCTATGTGACTGAATTACCTAAAAAACGGAAGTCTCCTGGCCCTATTGTGCTACAGTTATATCCAAACGGAAGTTAACGGGAGATAACATGTATATACGAATAACCACAGTGCTGTGGG
>JAUMHH010165678.1:0-34294 GCA_032359455.1 Chlamys rubida | reverse complement strand
ATGACGTAACAATCAATACCTGCTCTCAAGAGAAGATAACTCTGCAATACGCAAAGACGGAATATTTACGAAATAATTCATCATGCCGTTTTTTGACAATTGCAAACGATATCTGTCGCTTAAAAATAACTAAGGTTTGGCCCCTGTACCACCTGGTTTATATCAAAGCTAACTAAACCATGCCAGTGAGAATTACAGCATACAGAATAACAAGCATCATAATATCGTTTTTTAAATAATAAGAGATATCACATATTAATACCTGGTCATGAAATTAAATGAAGATTAAGTTGTCTTTTAGTTTTCTGATATATTTTGCATTCAAAAGAAATGACCTGTTCAAGCTACTGGTACGCACAGCTTATATAGCATCCTATCAGAGGTAGGATTAGTCCCAATAAATATGTTAAAGTGACAATGTCTGGACGAACTTTGGTTAACAAAATCATCTTGATTGCAGTTTCAGTTCGTTACTTACCCAAGCCTTTTAAATTAATTACATAGTTTTAGGACGTCTGTTTTGGTGACAATTTCACGACATAAATTAGTCATTTATTTTAAATTCCCGTGTCTTAGCTTGATTTTAGTATACATTTCTAGGGCATAACTTAGTCCAAATAAATGCCTGTTGGTGACATTTGCATGGCGTTACATTGTCAAAACAAATCACTGCCAGGTATAGCTTAACTGAATCCAAACGAATCGGTTTTAGCGTACATTTTCAGGATGTAATGCAACCCAACATAGATAAATATGATTCTGTGTTAAGGTTCAGGACTAAGCTGTACTTTATGATGATAAATCAGTGATACTATTTAATTTTAGGACGTAGCATAACTTAGCCCACACAAATCCGTCTTTGTGTACAATATCAGGTCAGTTTTAGTGCACAGCTCTATTGTACCGATTTGGAAGATCATAGGAACTTAACACCATGTGGACATGTTTAGATATCAGTATACCTAAAACAACACAATTCTAAAGGATCGCACTTCCATGACCAATCATTGCAGATACTCGACAAGTTTCAGTCTCGTGGAAAATGCCGATGACATTTCGAACTCAATAAGGCGATGTATACAGCAACACAGTCGTATGTATAGCACTGTAACGAATTACACAAGGGAGATAACCCACGTGTCAATTTGCAAGGGTGAGACTTCCTCTGTGATAAAATACATCAAATATTGCATGTTATATATATATATATATGTTATCTTACCAATGTTTTATATTTTATAGACCTGTCATGTCTACACTGTAACATGACCAGGTCTACTATTTATAATGTCGTATCTTATATTACTCATATCACATACACTTTGAACCAGTAACTTAACCGGAAACCCATCCCTGTTCCAGCACACTGCATAATCCGACCAAACACTTAACTTAAGGTCAGTTCGTCACAGTTTTAAATGTCATCATGCTTTCAGTGAACAGCACTTAACGATAATGATGCCTTTTCCGTTTGGAAAATTTCATCTCCGATATTTTTTAGAGTATTTTCCGAACAGAATTTTCTGGAAGGCGTTACGGAAATCCGGGCTGAATATTGTATAAAGTATCGGGTTCAACAAACTGTTGGCATATCCGAGCCAAAGTACACAACTTATAAGTTCCTGGGGAATCTCGTCAGCGGCCTTGCCGACCAGGGGAGCAGTGAGAGCAATGATGAAAAATGGCAACCAGCAAATAATGAATGCCCCCGTAATGATGCCTAGAGTTCTAGCAGCTTTCCGTTCTCTTTTCATCTCTAACTTTTCTTTTTGTTTCTTTGCTTTGTCCTTCTCTTTGTTTACTGTTTTCGGAATCATTGCAGTTTTTGCGTCATCGACTCCATTCGTGTCTACTTTTGTGTTTTCATTCTTATCATTGTAATTTTCATTACCGTTGCAGGATGTTTCGGTCACAGTTATCTCCGTATTATCAGCGCTATTGTGACCATTGATTTTGGGCGAATTAAAGAGCAACTTGCTCTTTGATGAGTGCTCCGATTTGATTTTCGCCTCAGCTTTTTTCAAACTTTTTTTATGAAAATTTTTCCTCCGAATTCGTCGTCGGGCGACTTGGAATATTTTAGCATAAATGATCATCATGATGAGAGTGGGAACATAGAAGGCACCGAATGTGGAAAAGACAGTGTAGCCAATGTCCTGGCTAATGAGACACGTGCCCGTCAGCACGGGACTGTTCGCCGGCTCCTTCCACCCAAACAAGGGTGGGATTGAAATACACATACCAACCATCCATGACAGCGCGATCATGGAAAGTATCCGCTTCGCGCTCCTATTTCTGACGTAGTCAATGTTGGTAACGGCCCAGTAACGGTCTACGGAGATGGCCACCAGGTGCAGTATGGAAGCAGTGCAACACAGCACGTCGAACGATATCCACATATCACAAATTTCCGGCCTAAGGAACCACACAGTACTGATTTCGTTCACCACACTGATGGGCATGACGAGAGTGGCGACCATAAGGTCGGCCACGGCGAGCGATAGGATGAGATAGTTGGCAACATTATGAAGATTTTTCTCCAGGATGATGGCCGCGATCACAAACACGTTACCGATGATGGTGGCGAGAATCATGAGCCCCAGAATAATAGAGGTTGTTATCAAGTGTTCTAAACTCTTAATCTGAGGGCCGAAACCCTGGAATCCGGTTGTACCGTTGGTGCCACCTAGCGGATTGTATGTTGTAGAATTAAACACTGAAGATGCCGTAGTCTCGTTCTGGGTAGAGGCCGTAGACAATGTGACACTGGAGTAGGTGACCAGTCCAAGGATGGACGCGTTCGCCCCATTTTGTTGCATGGGACCCATTATAAGCATGTTAACGTTGGCGACTGGTGGCAGTAAGCAGTGATTTGGTTCCGTATATTAGAACGTGTACTACACCTGCATCGTGTTCACTCTTACGAGGAAGTGTTCGATACCTTAACACTATTTTGTGGGTGTAAAGATGGGAATAAAATTAGTGCCTAAAGATTTTGCAGTGACTGCAACTTCCAATTGTACAATTGTTTGAGCTCGCTTGCTTCTAGCCCCTGCAGAGGAATGACATCACGGCCGAAACACATCACTCTCTGGATTGATTTCGATAAATTTCACATGAGATTTGTCAAAGTGCACAATGACTTTTCCCAAATAAAATTATGTGTTCTCAATAGTTATCGATTGGAGACGAATCAATCTTCGTTTTCTTGAAAATAAAACTGTTTCGTTTCCTTAATTGCGTGTTTAACAAACGTCTTCTCGTCGCGTTCCTAGCACGAGCATAGCACGAGCCGAGTAATCCTCATTGCAACTTTTGATGACAATCTTTCCTTGTGTCCTTGTAAAGGTCGATATAAAAGTTTCGCAGGTTTTTATTGAATTATTTCCTGCTGTTTTCTTTCTGGGCCAAATTAGAAACTCGAAATAGTATTTCCCGTGTAATTACTAACACAATGAGCACATGTAATACGTGACCGAGCGCAGCGACCGCAGGTCGGATGCCGCACGTGTACAAGTCCAGCGATGTTTCACTAGTCCGACACAATGGACGGGAAAGGTACGTTTCCAACTGTGGTAAAGGTGTATAGGTCGACCGTAGAATAGCCGAAGTTATAAAGAGTACCAACCACTATAGCACTCCAATGCATTTCTAACAACATATGGCTGACTATCCGTCCACCTCGAGCGGACGCCAGAGTCGTGACTACAGATAGTGGTGTGACACCTGAAGCAGATATTTATGTCAGCTACTTTCATCGTGTTAAATCAAATCCGGGATCCTCCGTGACGTAAGCCCTCCCAAACAGGCTGTGCTCCCAACGTCCTGCTGTTCAGTCATGGGTAGAGCCAGAAGAGATTATCTGAAAAGAAAAAAAATGGACGTCATTTGATTGTATTTAGATAGGTTGTACATACATTAACACAGATGATATTACAGTCAATTTGTTTCTAACATAAATGTATAGGCAAACGCTAATTGTGTACATATACGTCGTGACTTAAACGAGCAATTCAAATCCTGATACAATATGAACCTCGGGAAAATGTGTAGTTAATTTTCCCTGAAAGTTAAATGAAGATAAAACATCGTATGTATATATTCATGATTCGATTATCAAGTGAGTAGAGGAAGACAATAACATCGTGTACAATTACCATTTACCAACTAGTAAATAGATGGAAATAGGGCTTTACACAACAGCGGTAGGGCACGCACACAATGATAGCAATCTCACGGCTGATGTGGATTATAAAATGGCTATTAGTTAGTCTCAATACAACACCATTAGCCAATATCGTTTATAGCTAAAGAAATGTCGGTAAATCAAAACGAGAATAATTCATCTGAAAACGATACAAAGCACATATTATAACAGTAATTATCTGAGCATCATTTGAGCGCGAAATCATTCGTAGTCATGTGTACCTGTTATAGAACCGCGCGTGGTGACAGGGGACGCTGTCATTTAAATAGAGAATGGTGGATTCGTCGTGTTCGGTAAGCGGCCAAGAGCTACTGTGGACATGGGAGATCGTCAGAAACATACATACCCAGTAGATGTCGCGTGCTCTAGTAACAACAGGGCTCAATATGCGCATGTTGATATGTACATGACAATTGCCTTACCACGCCCACCGCAGCGGCGTACGTGTTTGTATATATATATATACAACCCATATATATATAGATAGATAGAGAGAGTGAAGGCATGTCTCGTTACATAATATCTTAACCCGGATGTTTGTCACATACTGCCAGCACTTGTACTATTATGTATACAATCGAATATTTCATTTACGCATTTAATTAGCGAATACTGTCATAACATGACTTTTTGTATTAAGCATAATGGTACGAATATTAGTACGAGCATCAGTATGAAAACACGGTAAATTGATCACACCAAATGTATTCTACGTTTTTTTTATAATTAGTTTTTTTTTCGCAGAATTTCAAAAGGCAATTGCAAAATTACAAAGAATGTACGTACGAACATATTTGTCATTATTTTGCTTGTTGTTTGAGGCAGAGTAACGACAAATACCGCTCATTGCTTACGTGTTCAAGATGGCGGAATAACGATAATGGTATTTTCAATACATAATTAGCTGCGAAAAGATGGTCATTACCGTTTCTTTGTTCATTCACCTTTTGAAAATGCAAATGTAAAGAATCGAAATGACAAAAATCAACCAAGCGCAAATTATATTGTAATATCCTTAACACTTTAATTATTTCCCCACGTCCAATACATTCTCTCATTACCCATAGTTATGCTTTATTTAATTATTTTGAACAGTTTTTGAACAGCAAATCAAGTGTTGACAACAATAAAATTAATGAAATTACAATAAAGATTGATGACGTTACAATAGCAAATGTTGTTATAGTCTCATAACAACATTTGCCTTCGAAATGCATTACAATGGAAGGATGCAGAGGCAATGTAAATATTCTGACTTATCGAACTGCATTCTTTGGTATTCATAAACAATGGTACTGCCACCTGGACAAAACACACATTCAAAACATAGTTCTTGATCGAATCATGTGACCTTTGTAAGCCAACACAAATCTAAACATTTTCTTCACGTTGGTATAATTTTACCAGGACAATGTTTATATTTGACGTTTCAATGACTAGTATGATATGCACTCTATCACATTCATCAGACAAATGACCGGTAAAAGCGTGTGTACACTGAGTTGTAAGATTGTATGTTCGAAATACAATAAAAGCGACAATACGATTCGGCGATGTTTTATTTAAAACATCTGTAGTAATGTGCTAGAGAAATTGAACAGGTAAAGAAACTTCCAGTGGCAAAGAAAGAAAACCATCTTGATACGTGTGAATCGAGATTAGGGGGCTCATAGCCTCTTGCACATCTGCAACTCCAAAAATTGTATCAAACTTTTGCATTATGCTATTTTGTATATAATACACAAGACTTGCTTAAACAATGACGCTATACCAGTGCATATTGTTAACACTATTCATGATAATTTCGATATTATCAAACTTCAAATTATAACATTAATGCATTGTCAACAGTAAATATTGCTGCAATTAGAAACATTAATCTTAGACATTGAAATCCATTGCGTATTTGATATAATAGATCTACAGGTAAACATTAACGTTTCCCTCGGAAGATATTACAAAGCCTCGATGAGAGTGATGACAATGGTACTTCGTTATAAATAACGTTGACCTTGACTGTTACACCAACACAGACGTATTCGTGCTACTCTATTCTCGTGCTTGCCCACTGAATGTGGTTTTATTAAAATCCGTTCAGAAACGAAGCAACCAAGAAAATGTTTTCCTCCAAAACTTGTAGAAATATTTTGGCGTTGACCTTGACCTTGCCACCTAGAACACGAACTCGTTCAAAATATAATCTTACATGTACTTAACCACATTACGACGTTTGATCAAAATTAATTGAAAGATAAGTATTTCAAAGTGACAACGGTTGCTAAAAAGTTGCATACACGAGTTAGGTAATATACAATTGTTTCAAAACTTATGTAAATTAATAAAATTCGTTTTTAGGTTTACATTGTAACATTGAACAATATTAACATGGTACATGTACCATTCCACTAAAATATATACGGATCAGATATGTACTCTCAGCTAATCACAATTAGACACGTGTTTCCATCTGCAGTACAAGAACGACGTCACGTATATCGTGCCACGTGACAATGTAACGTACCGGGCCCCGGGCCGCCGCACCCCCGCCTCCCAAGATACGACGCGGACATGACTCACCCTGATACAAAGCGTGCCAACGTGATAAGTAGATTGGCTGAAGTAAACCCGGCAGGTACAGAGTTCATTAAGTCGCTGTTTCACTATGATATCCCAAACTCCCGGTTTATCTGTTGTAAAATGACTTTTTTTAATTAAATAATACAGTTACATTAGCAGGTACTAATTTGTGTTTGTAATTTTCGTAATTCCTCTCGGGAAATATCGCTGTTTTCTTTAACCGACATTTCAAGAACATTGTAATTAATTACGTGTGCATGTAAACATGCACGTGTCGACGAATATGCCACAAGGAGCTGAAACAGGGATCGGTTGATATTACAAAATATCTACCTGTATCGCCTATGGTTCTTTAAGAATCCAGTCTATCATCATGTAAGATTGCCCACGAGAGTTCGTACAAGTGATAAGGTAACTGTTTAATTCATTTATTGTTTTTGCTATGCATTTAAATAATATCATTTAATGGCACAGCCCTATCCATTTCACTCAATACAATACGTATTCAACATTTTTAAGTTGGAATCGTCATAGTGTTTGAATAAAGAATATTTACGGTATTTATGTAAATGCACTGAAATGCCGTTCATATTTACCAAAGCCAGTTTAAATCCTGTATGTGTCATCATCAGGAAGACGAAATGAATACTGCACAGATCCCCTTTAAAAAATCTTTTCGTTTTCGTGTAGATATACGTTTGTAGACAAGAGTGCCAAAAATGCTCGATTCAACAACACACAAGTGTTACATGATGTTAGGCGATTATGTTCAATAATAAAAAAAAAATCCATGATAACGTTAATAAACCCCATGAATGGCCCGTGTTCAAGTTTCAGTGGAACTCGTGTTACACACGAAGTAATCATGCTGAGGATCCATCATACTCTCGCCCCTCTGTCGAAATAATAACAAGAAAATTATGACGCTTTAATATAACTGTATAGGATAGCACTAATACATCATGGAGTCTTGTCTAAGACCGGGCTCGTAACCATGTTTTTAACGACCATACAAAAGTGCGTTCCGTACGTTCAAAAATTTCGCAAGATGTAATCACACTCGAGATTTCCATTTTCTGTCCTATCCCTTCAAGTAACCTCACGCGTACTCTTGCCCGTACAAAATGCATTAACTCTTACAAAGTAGATGTAATTACAAGTAATAAACGGGGAAGGGGTCCTATATTTTTTTATCAAAACATTTATCCAATTATCCTTAATCCATTAATGCTGGCATTTTGTCGTACAAAAAATGTCTAATTAATGATAAAAAGTTAGGTATGTATAAAACACATAATGTTGGTCGTCTATACTTTCTATAGTTGCTTAGTAACCAAACTAAATATATTTGTGAAGAATTATACATATGTCCACAATAAGGTCAGTCAGACTCTGTGGTGATCTCGCTTTTTATAGCGGTCTATCAGACTGCGTAGTAATCTAATTTCCATAGGGGTAAATAAAACTGGGTTAAAATATTGTTTTAGTATGTGTAAATCAGACCGCAAAGTGATATAGTTTAAATAGCGGAAAATAATGACATATACATGTATAACGACGCAGTGATGACCGCGCATCGATTTAGTTTTCATAGCGATACATCAGAACGGGAAGTGATATGGTTTTTCATAGCGGTAAATCGTACCGCGAAGCGAAGTGGTTTACGTTTCATATCGGTAAATATAAAAAAAAAATACGTATCTCATAAGACATTAAAAAACTTTAACACCACCACATAGTATACCAGTCAGACAGCACATGTATGTATTTTGCAGTTAGTGCGATAGATAATATTGTTAAATTCATATTGTTGTTGTTTTAATTCCGTCATCTGGTTTTTACTTTTCGACTCTGTGACAGATCCCCATTCCGGTTAATATCACTGTAGCATTTTATGTATTGTGACCACATCATTATATAAACTTAAGAAACATGTATTTGGACTCAATAACCACAAGACAATGTCTCTAGCAGTGTATATGGAATACACACATCATATTTACCAACTAAACAACCTTAATTCCACTTTCCACTTAGTGACCGATATGCACTGAGAACTTGAAAATCTGAAGTCTGTCAGAATGTTTTCTTCGCCTTAACGGTTAATTGGTTATAAAGAGCATGTCTATAAAACGTAAAATGAGACATTCGCCATGAAGTCGATTGTATAGTTCATTTAGAAGCGATTGGTACAGAAAGCACATTCGCTCCCAATAGACAATAGCTGACAAACTGTATTGAAAGTTGTCGTCAAATGGCCATAACGTGTATAAGAGAAATAACCAGTTTTTGCATAATGTAAGTGTAGGTTTACAATAAAATGCCTTAACATAGTTTTATAGACGGTTACCGTCTAATAGGTAGTTAAACTAGACAGACGGAGATACCTGCTGACACCAGCCCTACCAAGCACGAGTATGATGTGTATCACGCTGACAACAGACCTGCTCATTCTACATTGTATCAGGTGACCGCGTTCTTCTCAGTGCTGCAGGTATTACAACCTCTAAGTGTTCCATTTTGTATCCTGTTTATACTGTATCAAAGGCAACCGCTGCTTATTTACTATATCAAGTATTTTTGTACGGAATTTGTGACTTGTTTTAATCTATAGGAAAGCATATGATAAAGACAAATAGGATAAATCTTTATATTATGAGGTCCGTATACGAGTATTCAATTGGACTTTTACACAAACAGAACATGAACTGAGGAGACAACATGTGTCTATACTGATGTGACTTAAAAATAATAGAAGTTAATGAAACATCATAATATCAAATCATGGAACCATCGGGACAACATGAACTAAGGAGTCGCCAAAACAAAGGGAAGCAATAAAGCAACAAAACATTAATTAGTGAAGAGACATAAAAACAACAGGACACGAAATATACAAAACCGAACGGAAAATACATGATTAATCTTATGGAGCAGACATATGCTTATAGCTGGAGAGATAAAAATGATGCTCGGTACTGTACTTATAAATAGCAGGCTTCTCGCATTGCTAGACATGTTCCAATGACTACGTGAAAAACCAGCTTACCTAAGTTTATAATTAAGTATAGAAGTGTTGGCAAAAGTAATAAATGTTACATTACCGTAAGTTTTCTGAATTCCTGCTGATTTAAAGAGAATATCCAAAGGAAATCATTTCAGTTGAGACTGATGGTACAATTATACAGTTGGCGTCAACTTACCAACACACAAAAGAGCTTTGCTGTGAAATTCGGTCATAATTTACTGATAAATACGTGTGCTCTAAGAACCTACTTGAAGCCTTGGATGTGTGTTAGTTATCATCAAACATACCACAGAGATACAGCACAAACATACATAATACTCAAGGACCCCCAGTATAGGCTAGCAGTTCTGGAAGTCATCATTTAGACAACATAACATCTTCTGAAACTTTGATATGGAGAAAGATGGTTTTTGGTTTAAAATGATAGTTTTGTCAACAATGACGTTATTACTCGGAAAATACTATGAACTTGTCAGCTTTATACAAAGTGTGTTGGATTTGGTGGGGAAATAATATCGGTAATATGAATAATGACTACTAGCAATGTTTCACGCCTAGCTGAACTAAATTTGTATTTATATGAAGATGCATCTAAGCAATTACTATAAAAACGACATTTTGGTCAATCTCTTATATTGACATAAAAGCTTTAAGATCAATGTGTTATGTCCTTTAATAAAAATATAATCTATGAACTAGAACCTGATAGCAAATGTAAAGAATAGAAATAACAGAACGTTGTTGGGCAATAACTTCTCTTCTTCAGGACTTGACATTTGCTTACATGGTATCGAAAATTACCTCTCCACAAAACGTTATGACAAGCACGTCGATATTAGTTTAGGAATCGTGCATTTTCCTTTTCTCAGTTGAAACATATCAAAAACCATAGCTGATGTCATTTTTAATGTCAATGTTGAATCCTTCTTACATTTCTATTGTTAGTGATACATGTAAATATATTTTTTTAGTGAAAAAGTATTTACTCCGGATAATATCATAGTATTACATCACTAAATTGATACTTCCGGATAATATCACGATATTATATCAATTTGTGTGTACTCCGGTTATTATCGTATATATCATACGATTATATCAGTTGTTCTGATGTTTTGGCATATCATATACTAATTTATCAGTTATAGTGTTACCATCCTATCTACAAATGTCATATCCGTGAGACAGAGAAACTTCAGCAGACTCTGTTCTCCTCGGAAATTTAGTTACACATATTTCTCCATAGTCAACGTCAACGTCAATAGTCCCGGCAGCAAACTGTTGTTGTTTTTCTCATTGTTTCCTTATATTCATCTGTATCTCAGTCTGTACCCTGCCTTAATGCTAAAGTTGCAACCCTGTATATTGTCAGCAAAGCATTGATCAGCTCCAAAGTTGCCAGGTACAGTCACATTTCTTATTATACATATATTTATCGTTTTCATTTGTATGACACACAGAGACAATGCTGTACAAATGTACAGAGAACGGGCTTTATATGTATACAATAGACAAACGGTCCTGACAGTTGTACAATGGTTTTGTATATAGATCTATTAAATGTAAACAATTCCGGAAGTGTTAAACCGTGTACTCACTCTTTGATAACGATCTGTGGCTTACCCGGTAACCAGGTCAGTACAGCAACGTTAGCCATATCTGAACTTAGTAATGTAACAGAATTCCAACATAAAAACACCGAATGGAGATGTTTGTTCTGAATAGTATAACAAACATCAGCAGGCAGTTTGCTAATAGACCTTCCAAAAATATCAAACTCAAATCTCCAATAGCATAAAAAAACTCTAAGCATTCCTGGATAATGATGCTGTATCAAGACTAGTGAAAGATATTGTAAATAAATAAATTAAATTGACAACTAACTTTACATTCGGTGTGTTTTTAGCTATAAATACACGTTAAGTGTCCACATGCCACAGTAGATTTGCTATTCTGGGGTTGATTCTGCGTATCAGAATTTCCAGAATAGATTCTTGTTTTGATTTTTATCTGATTTAGCATTTGTCTATTGACTTTGAGTTCAGATCATGACCCTGTGTATTAACGATGCGATATATTGTTTCCTGTTTTACTTTTACAGTAAATCCTAACTATGATATATACAGCTCCTGTCTAGGTAGATGATGATGATACAATAGTGTTACATGTACGTCGCATACTTTCTTATAATCAACAGTGGAGTTTGCGCTTTACGGAAAGACAGAACGACTATTTAGATCGTATCAACGTTCAAAACGAAACATTAAAATAAAAAAACAAAAACACATCATAATTCGAAATTTTAACAAATTGGATTGTTTTTAGAGTTTGAGTATAAAATTATATTTAAGTTGTGGAAGCAGATATCTTCAAATTTATAATTGATACAGTTTGCAGTAATATAAGAAAATTGGCACAAATATATAGTTACACGAACGATAAAGTTTAATTGCATGTATTCACGGTACGTATATTAAAGCCATGCACATATAGGGAACCAATTACAACGTTCATTCTGTTAATGAGCAAATCAATATATAACAGCGAGTATAGATGTATATCAGAACAGCTGTACCTCTGTTGAATAAAACTTAAATCAAGGTTATGTAGAGCGCGTTAATGTACAATACTTAATTACAGATATACCCAGTGCTTCGCTCAGTACTATATGCTATTCAACAGGGAAGTGTTAAAACAAAACTGTTTCACCAGCAAACATCACCACTAAAATGTCCGTTGAATAAAACGACTGGCATACGGCACCTCGACAGCTTGCCAGTGACAACTGCAAGACTGTCTCGCATGGACATCGCAGTCTAAATGTACCAACTATACCATTATCTCGTTTAAATAAGCAGCTACGCGTTTTTAAATTTATATATCGTTCTGATATCATTAAATGATACTACAATATTATAATTAGAATGCACACGGCTGTAACATGTGTACTCTATAATCCCCGACTCTTGGTAAAAATCTTGCCAACAGAGACTTACATTGTGAGTTGGAGGTAAACTATTTCTGGCTAATTGCATTGTACATATAATTACCCCACACAGTCGGAAACTGACCAGAGAAGTTGTTCGCCTATTCACCTTTCACTGAAATATTTAATGATGGTGCATTAGCGAAAAATGATAAATTCTTGTCTCGTTTGTGTAACGATAAGAACATATTATATAGTCAGATGTCTAGCGTGTTTGTAGTTTGATAATATAAGGTCAACAGGTGGATACCTCCTTGCAGTCAATAGTTATCATCATTATACTAATTACATTATATACAACATACATGATTCAGCAAACCTGCTCAATTGTCTGGAACATTGTGTTTAGATATTTAAACACATCGACAAACCCAGCCGAAACTTGGTACGGGTACCATATGAAACCGGAAAGACAAAACATAAACAGAATTGTGAAATATGAGATATATTCTGACTATAAATACAAGACATCAATCGTTCAGTAATGTAGTATTTGCAGTATTGAAATATTTGAATGCAAAATAAATAATATATGCCAGACATTGTATCTAGTGTTTGTTATACATAATGGTATCCAGGACAAAGTCGTCGGGGTAAACATGTTTGCTGGTATTTATTGGCATGGGAGTAGTCAGCTGGTGTAGAGTATCGAAGTTCGATTACTTTACACTTCTGGTGTTAAGCACCCAATACTGGACACACTAATTTACCGGGAGACAGCTGGTCACCTTCCCACTCGGTGTTGCTATTATCACCTCTTACATTTAACCAAGAGCACTGCACGAGTGATAGCCAAATTAAATCTATAAATGTATCAAGGTTGCCGAACACCAACTTTGGGTATGTGAGGGTGAATGGGTCACTGACACTTAAAAATCGACTGGTTATCGAGGGAGGAATGCTGAGAGTAAGGATGGTAAAAAAATCCGTGAAAATAACAAGGTGTCCACCAGGAAGAGCGGCAAACTCAGAAAAGATCAAATTTCTTAACTGATACATGTACCATTGAAAAATATTCAGGTTTACGCAAAAGTGTTTCGGCAGAAAAAGCGCGTGGTTCTCTTCATCGACGACTCTCAACATGTCAGTCCAAGCTAGGTTGAAGGAAAGCCACGTGTTCAAAGTGAAAACCGTGTTTTTTACAACAAACTGCAGGACACGCTAAGATCATTCTAAAAAATGTAGACATTGATATCGCACAATAGCATTGTCTCATGGCAATCGTAAGGAAGGAAATAGTAATACGGAAAAAGACACAATAATGAATGCACCTACATGTAGCAGCTAACGTAGCATTACCAATGTTCACCTTTTGACAAATTTGTCAATTAATAATCAACTTGTATTATAATTTCATTCATTTTGTAATTAACCTGGCACCTAAAAAATACCAATTCATACACAAAGCATTTAAACATGTATGAAAGCGTGTATTTTTCACAGCCATTTCTTTATAGAAAATACTTAAAATTTAGTTTGTACGTAGTGCAATGGAAATAATAGATGACGCCCATTGACGCTGCAACAATGACGTAACAGGACTTGTTTAATGAAGAAAGCTGATATTTAGCAGGACTAAGCATGTGAACTATTATCATAGTAATACGATGCATTCTAAGACATATTAACTTCATGTTTTTGACTAACAGAGAAGAAGGTACGTGTTTATAACAGAATTAATGAGTATAATATGTCATTATGTATACACAAACATATTTTTCGTGTTAGATGTTTGAATATGATGTGTTGTGAGTGTTTATCCTCGTAGACATTCTGACCTGTGTAATATATCTGCGTTGTTAATTTGTGTGTGCATTGATAACAAAATCGTCCTTCAAAACGATTATTTCTGACAATAAAGCGAATATAACTCTGAGTTACTGGTAACCTTTTAGTTCTCACATACGGCTGCTTTTATTAAACAGGAACTATTTCTTCCTCAAGAACCACGTTCATCAGGACTTTAATACGTAAACCCTACAGTTTGTATGTCCTCACAATTACATATAATGTACCTAGTGTTTCCAGCAGGGTCAACAGATGTTTGGATATTGCATACTGTTTTTTAATATCTATACATCAAACATTAAACACATTACCGACTTCTATCAAAACTGTGCGATTTAATTGACATGTAACATGTGTGTATATACTCGTTATGCATATTACATGGTTTCTGTATCTGATGATTAATAGTTCGTTGCAAATGACATGCATCGCATGAGGTGTACAAATAAATTATCACGACGACTGTACCAAAACCAATAAATATATGAAAATATATGAAACAAAACAGTCGCCACGTTTAATATAATGACTTCCTGCGTGTGTTAACAATGAGCTGACAAACAAACAACTTTTTTAGAACAGACTGTAAACGTCACATCAATGGTAAGCAAGGGACTACACTTTAACAATAAAGGAAAACTACAAAGCTGTACCATCACAAACGTCAAGACGTATTTAGAATTGTTATTTTGAAAACTGCATTCTTCCGCCATGTCAGCGATAGTAACTGACATTGAATACTACTATTCTGAGTAACTGCTACCGTGGGAAAAAAGAAAGTCTTAAAATGATTTCAAGTGTTAATGAAAAACAATATGCACCTACATTAATAGCAGCGTCCTATAGCGTGTGGAAAGGGTAACTGTTTATTGATATATGCTTCCAATAATCTTTGTACACTCTGTGTCGCTGTCGATATCACAATTATAGTAATCATCCTTTCTTTTCAAAACTTTTCGTTATTCAACTGTTTTATGAAGTGAACGACTTTTACAACTCCGTCTGTAATAATGAAAGTGCTGAAAACTGTTACTGAAGATGTTCATTAATACAGTTTAGAATAAACATAATCTATGGTGTATATACGCTTAGGTAAACGGATTATTACATTGTAGATACATTTGTGATTATTCGCTTATTTTATTGATAAAGGCAGATTAATATTGTTTCAAAAGTATCTAAAAACTTAATAGTACTTACGGTGCAGTGTAGGTTAGCGATATGTCTGAGGATCCGTAAGATATAACTGTCAATACTTTGTTTTTTATCCACACTACATCACATACTTATCCGACACATATGAGCACGTTTACACGTTTGACCAGTGTTCAGTATGCTGATTGATGAGGTAAGTCAATGTAGACCTAAGCTATGGTCACGTTGTCCTGAAGTGATGATATATCAAATGAAAAATCAACACAATCAATAGCCCAGGCTCCACGTGCGATTTGCGCTGTTAGTACTATTGCATGGTTTCATTGAAGCAATATGTGTGACACACTACTGTCTGTTTAGTATTATATAGAAACAACACAGCACGAGAACTTGAATTGCCCGCGCGACGTGTTACAATGTACACTAGGGCACGGCTTGTGTTCGTACGAGTTTTTACCCATTGGATCGTTCGCGCCGGACATCCTGCTAGCGCTGCTGATGCTGTGTCGAAATGACTTTCACTGGCACGCTCCAGCGATCGTGCGAGGCTGAACACGGGGTCGGCACTATACCTGTTTAAAGGGTCCACACTACCTATACCATGGAGGTAAATATGTAACAAACGCGCACGAGCTTTAACCTACGACCACATGGATGTACCGACACTCCACAGTATCCAACGAAGTGTTCGGACCAGAAAGTTGACAGAAGCTTTAACACAGGTGTTTGGTTATTTGATTAGTTGTATAGCGTGTAATGACCATCAACAGCTAAGGCCATGCGAGGACGCACCTCCGTGTGCGCTGTGTATGCGTACATGTTTAAATATGAGAACACACTCCAAATATTTACTTCCAATTCGTATGTTATTTCCAACTTTTGAATCGGATATATTGAAGTCCACGGGACGTTTTGGCAGGATTCTCTTCCGCATATTTGACCTAATTAGTGTAAATGCATTTATTATTATAACAATAAACGAAAGACTGTTTGAGAAACCCACATTTATGTTGTATTTGTTTATTCGATTTGTGTTGTTTATTTCCTTAGAGGAACTAGAGCTGCAAGACCCACGACACAGTTATAGAACGCAATGCGCGTTGTTGTGAAATGGTGCTTAGTGGAGTGGACTTACTGGTAAACCTGGTGCAACAGGTTTCGTATTCTTTCAAACATTGTTATACTAAAAATTAGGATTAATTGTAAAACGAAATCCCCCTAATACATAAATAAAGACTTAAGAACGACAGCATGTGTAGCAAGTAAGTAACAGATGGTGAACCCTTACGGGGTCAGACATGTGTAACTAAACAAACTTCAACATCGTCAATCGATACATCGATCGGTTTCTTTATCAAATTCAGGAAAGTCATTAATTAATTATACAAAAATCAATTTCCATTTTCGTCATATGTAAACAAATGAATGTTGCTCGAAATGATGGCTGTCCTTTGTGTGACATAGCCAGTGCGGCCAACGTTAGTGTATCTGGTGGACATACTAATAACTGGGGTTGTAGGGTCTAGGTGGATCTAGGGAACTTGCGTTGAAACAACACGGGATCGGATATGATATGAACATTAAAAGATACGTGAAATGTACAAACGCGTCGAGCACAGTCCATGAACCCCCAGATACCAACCCTGATGTTTGCATCTGAATGTAATGAACCACTGTATATACCGTATACCCAATGGGTGTACCCAGTCTTTATGGAACCGTTTGCAAGATTCATGAAATATAATACACGAATAAATAAGTGATATAGCTGAATAAATATACCACAGACATGACAATACAGTTACTGAGGATGACAGGTCACCTTTGCTATGATGCTAGCCTCGGCCTCGAGGCTATCTTGAAGGGGAAAGACCATAAAGTTGACCTCAGCAGTGCACGGGTACCTACATTGAACGTTTGTCATATCGCGACGCGCGCTGATTTCATTATCAAGCAGATATTTGTAGAAGACAAATGTAAATAGATTGACACTCGAAAAGGCTCACGAGGAATGCTCAAGTAAAACTGCGCGCGTGTCGAAATTGATTCCTAATTGCTTCGTAGAATTAAGTGCTGAGACAAGACCATTCCACGAGGAAGAACTCTAGTTAGATGTCTTGTCAGAGTATAAACTGATATGAAAGCGAGTGAGGACGCATGGCTTATTTGGGTAGAGGTGTACATGATTGTACAGATATTCTAGTAACTATCGGATGACGTGCGACACATCATTGTTCTGTATGTAGCTTAATACATATACCAGAGGGAGAGACTAGTGTGTAGATCAAAACTGATTTTGATTTAATTACAACTGTGTATCATCTATCTGTATACCGGTTAATACATATATCATACGGAGAGAATATTGTATAGATGAAAACTGATTTTAACTTAATAATACGTGTGACATATGTTTTATACCGAAAACATAATTACTGGTACACAACCTTACATCTGGTGTTATAGCAACAATATACCAGCATTGTCACAGTAATCAGCTTGCAAATAGATAGCCAAGGTTCATTAGCAACCATGAACAGTACATGTCTTCTAAACACCAGTAAACAGGAATCTAACAATATGGTTCGAATGTTAAATATATCGTAAAATCAGTGGTGAAGTCTGAAGTGCATAGCTATCATATTTTCCGGTTAGATTATTAGTGGCGGATACAAAGGTGACAATATAAAAGGAATGCTTATGTAGTTGATTTCACCATTGCCCTGTGAGATATATTTCTCTTTAATTAAACACAAACAATATCGTATGCAGTGCACCGGACATGCATGCATCGATTAATCCAACGTTATTAGGGATGTCGGAGACCCAATATCAAGTTGCAGATTAAAAGCCACGTTTTACATTAGGAACTACATGTGGAAATAAAACGTCATTTAATACTATTTGATAGAAGGCATACAGGGTGGTCGGTCTGTTTAACACCTGTCAATAACTAATGATTCCGCTACGGTTCTGATTGTCAGAAAAACAACCATAAAACGACCCATCGCTAGGGAAGAACGTTACTGTTTAAAAACACGAATTAGACATGCAGTCGTTAATAATACATGGTAAATATTGCCAAGCCCCCTACACCAGTGTAGTTTGGTAGTGCTGTATCTAAATACCTTTTGTGGAAGACGTGATGGTCATTTAGTGGTGAGATTCGATAATATTTAATCAGCTGGGCTATTTGTTGCGTAGTCCGTGAGGTAAAGGCCCGATCAGAACATGAGTCAGCATTGGTCCTCATTGATCATTTGAATTTGTTGTGTATACAATTCAAAAAAGTTATGCATATTCTATGATAGTCCGAAGATGTATCATAAAACCACCCGTTTTAATGAATATATTTGTCATAATAAAATTGAATATGTCGATATCGGGTATTTTAATCAGATAGTTTTAAATTAAATTCCTTTCAACCCCAGCCTTTGTAAAGTTTAATTTGCACGTGCTTTGGGGAATAGCACATGTTTATCGTCCGATGCCTTCCGAGGGCATTGATGCTGTTAACGACGCCCCCATCCCGGGATCTGGAATAATCTCAAATATTCGGAAGAATAACAAGAAATTTTACTGCTGAAAGTGACGCATAAATACCTTTACAATGATACTGCCAACATGGCGTACATGTACCCATCTTGGCGTACAAAGTATCGCCTAAATCACCCGGAATCCGGAGTAAATCTTGGCGTACAGAATATCGCCTAAATCACCCGGAATCCGGAGTAAGACAATTGGGCTGGCTGTCTCATGGATGCCAAATCGATGCCAGGTCAAATTCTACAGAAAAAACTTAGCCAGGTGCAAATTAATGAAGTACCTTAGAAACAAGTTATGCTAGTTCAGTGTTGTTCTTTATATGTTCTGTCCATAGTAATTAGTAGGCTGTTGCTTTACTAGTACATGTAGTTCAGTTGTTCTCTATATGTTCTGTCCATAGTAATTAGTAGGCTGTTGCTTTACTAGTAGTTCAGTGTAAGATAGTTCATATTGGTTAGCTACTATTACAAAGTCAGTGCTGCAACACAACAAACAGAATTCACACCTTTCATATTTTATATCGTTACATGTTTCATCTTAATTCCAAATTAACCGATTACGATTCGGATAGTTCCATTTTCGAGTATTTGTTTTCTTGAAAAGACTAGACTACCCATTAGTTACCTGTGTATAGTACGGTTACTACTGGATCTTGAATACTTTTATAGGCTGTCCGAAGGTTGTTTACGCTCTTTCATGCTTTTCTCAGGTATGGTATTGTTTCTATAGACTATACTCATATATAAATAAAATGGCTTATATTTCAACTGTCATGCTGCAATAACAATAAGTTACTCACAGACAAACCGCACTTCTTATGAACGAACGTTCTTCATAACACTTGAAGATACTCCTCCGATGCGTTATTTCTACGTTTGTTCTACATACAGCTGTACGCGTTTTGACTTTAATACAATTCACTTCGATGTTAGTGCACCTATCTAAATGACGATATAAAATTGCTATCAGTTTAGACATTCAGCCATATAGCATCATCGTCACATGGCAAGCTTATTAACTAAGTCGTTAATTGTTCACCATGGTAATTACACTGTACGTCACTTTTCACCAGCACGTGGGCAGGTGATAGTTCATGTTACAATGTACATGCACTCATTTTCAGTTTGTTGATTACTTAGTAAGAAAAGAGAAAAGAGAAAAGAAAATGATTTAAATGTAAATAGAATACTACAAATCATTGAACAGTGTCATATAATTATGCCAGAAGTTCGTGCCAGTGCTGGAGTTAGAGATCTGACCGATATGTATAGGATATCCGATTAGACGTTAGAAGTGTGTAATTGTATAGGATATGGAATGGGTTTATAGCGTGTCAGAAACAAAGTCAAACACGGAACATATACAGTTTCGGCGAGAATTAATTCGTCCGTGACGTCACGCCAGCTCTTACTCTACAAACAATACATACATCAGCGGACTGACCAGTCTAATGAGGGTCATTAGTGGACATAGCTGACCAATCCTCTCGTAATTGAACAGGACTACTGGCTGCGGTCTCTACATTATTGGCACATTCAAGGGCGTCTAGACTGATTCATACTCTAACAGTGTATATATCTGTATTGCCGAGATGTCCAATAAATAAAGAAACGTTAGTCTGTCTAGTTGCTAGGTAGGGAGGTATAGTACATCGAGCGTCGTCTAGACTGATTCATAGAGATGATATATAGACCCGAACACTATATACCTGGTTTGGCAAGGTATGTCACCTACACGGATGGGGGTCTTAACGTGAGATGAACCGGATTACCCGGAGACAATACCTTTCCGAGATCGGACGTTAAAAGGTATGGGATCACCTGCACTCCAACGTGGGGTTTTCCGGGTACTCAGGTTTTCTCCCACATTCAGACACATCCATCCGTGCCAACAAGAGCGATTAATTGAAGTTAGAAAACTGTTGCGATATACATAAAGTTTGGGCCTATATTATCTCTTTAAAGAAACGTTAGTCTGTCAGTTATAGTTACCAGGTCGGAAAGTTTAGTGAAATACACCTACTTAACCAACAATCGTCTACATCTTGTAGTCACAGAAGTACGGTTTAAAATATTGGTGAACGTCCTATGTATATATTGCTTTTCAATTATTAAAGACATGGAAATGACAATATTTGACATTTCTAAAATCGCAACAATATATTTTTCGATATACAAAGTGATCACTAGCTCTAAAAAACACATGAAACTTGAGAAAGGAGGACACTGCTATGAAGCTGCTCGCATATGGAACTACATGCCCAACAACTTACAAAACGGCGACAACTACTTAAAAACAATTACATATTTCAATGTTAACAATACAGTGATTAAAATTCATGAAACTAAGGTAAAATGAAAGCAAGGGAAACTTTAAACGTAGACAGTAGAAAAAAGTAAATGGAGATTACACTAGCATTGTGGAAAAATCAGCGCCTTCTACTTTGTCAACAACACCTGCCATGAAAAACTATTAAACATGTAGCTAAAGCCACGTCCTGAGGGGAAGGTGGCCGAGACAATGAAACAACAACTCACAAAAATGACAATTTACCTACAAAGAATTTTGCAGACAGCTATTGCATGGGATGACCATAACAGTTGCATATGCATGCTTGTACAATAATGCTCACGTGATAAGGTCTGTATCTGATGGAGAAGACTTGTCACTTTACTTGGTTAAGCTACTGATGTTACTTGCCGTTATTAATTATAAATTAAAATCCATGAATCTTGATCGAAGTAGATGTACAAGTACAATTATATTTAAACTGAACTTAGTGGGGTTTTCCTTGATTTTTTAATGCGTTCTTATATCCTTTTTAAAGTATTCATAAGCAGCGTATCAACGTGTGTCTGTTTTAATTTTCTATACAAACAGACTTTATTTTACTAATTTATCATATTCTGAAATATGTCTAAGTTGTAAATGGGTTCGTATCTAAGTTATTTTAATGAGATTGTATTAACATGTTTGTGACAATTAATACTTAATTGGATGATCAGGTAATGTCTTATATCAGTTTGCTATGCTATTTCGTAAATATAAATGAAAATTAATGTTTCTAAGTACCCGTACTTAATGCACCATGTTAATTGAAATACAAAATCCATTGCGCTTATGTACTTTGATAATTATATTCGAGGTTATTTTGTCTGTATCTTGTACTATCTCTGTCTTAGCTAGTTATAACAGGAATTTATTACGTCTTAGCTATAGAAAATAAAAAAGCTGAACATGATCAATGGTAAATGGGCCATAGGGTACGCTTCAATAAACATAACATAATAGTATTGCCACATTTCGTCACATCCACACCCGCCATTGGGGATTTGCTGTTTGCCAATCTTCTTTGGGACACAAAAGCGACCAAAATAAATTTGCTGCACCCATTGTCATATTTGGAATTTTTATATTTCTCTTTACTTCTTACAATTGTACTACCTTTATTTCCTAGCGCCTTACTTGGCAGTGCCTCACTTTTGGTTTTAGTGTTGAGCCGAAGTAAGGAATGCCATGGGTTCTGTCCCTAGGCCGGGACATCCAAAAGTCCTAAAAATGGTAGTTGTAATTCCCTGCTTTACGTTCAGCATTTAGGGTAATTGCAACAACTGGTTCACCCGTTGTCGGTATAATGTGACAGGGCGGAATGCTGTGCTGAATACCCTCGCCATGGTATAAAGAGTCGGCATCAGATCCACGTCATCAAAAGGAGGCAAATACACGATGGAGGCACGTAAATAAATGATAATAAATGATAAATAAATGACCTGTTGACAGGACGTTAAACCCTTTACAAACACTCAACTTAATTCTAGATTTACAGATACATCTTCAGTTCACTGTTCCTTCATACAACATGTATAATTACATCACACTCAACGTGTATAACAAACAAAACAGCGATTACATGATACGGAACCTGTTATATATGTAATCCTGACAGAACTGACGAATAATTCAATCTATGATGATTAGTTTTGACTTCACGAAGTATCATTTGTCGGAAGTTCAATCCCAGGGCTTACGCAATTTATCTGGCGATTGCACCCTTAGTTCCACAAGGTGTTAAGTCAAAACATTGTCACGGAAAAAACAATTATCAATTACAAAACGTTTGACTGTAGTACCGACATAAATAATGACGATTTAATCTGTGAGTGTTTAATGTTTTGTATGAAGTTTACCACAATTATGTTTTATACGTATGGCCATAAAATGTTCATCAGGTGTTTGCTAGTGTTATCTTATACTTTCTTAACTTGACACTGCGCCCCAAAATAATACGTAACGTGTACATGTCATACTATACCTAGTATGATAACTGACACCGTGATCACGTTGTTGGTATGCATCACGGTAAGAATGTATGGTGTACACACTGATTGTCTCTGAAACAGCTGTATGACCCGGACATCAATTAAATTAACAAATGACAGCTGGGCTGCCAGTATCTATTCACTAATTGTTCTATATATGCTGTAAATTAATGAGGCGATGCTTTAACTTCAAAGACTTTAATTTCATTTATCGCCATTTTTAATAACGTTTCATCACCATTTTAAATAGCATTCAAGGGTTTTCGTCAATACATACGTTCTATAACTATAATTACTTTACATATTCGTTATAAGAACTTTCCAAACGAATACATTGGGCACAGTATATTTTACTTTTGCACGACAATGCTACTTTCCTGCATTATCAAATTCAGTTGACATCCATATCAGCTATGAATGCCATATCTCCATTGTTGACGGCATTATATGGTTGTTTCATTGGATACAACGTTGTTCTTGATAAAGTTGTTTCATCAATTAAACAAAAACGAATGATATTTAAATTGTATTGGAACTAAACGTTAATTGTCATTTAAAATATTGTACTTTCAATGCTATAAAACTGACTCAAACGTATGAAAGAAATATCTTTCCATATGACTGCGAATTGCTTACCCAGAACCCTTGGGGTTTTAGAACGATGCTACGCCAACATCGTGTTATTGACAATTCACAAAAAACACAGCGATCGCCAGATAACGCGTTTAATTCAATGACTATTGATATATTTCATCTCAAGGGAAGATACATTTCATGTTTAATACGTAGTACGCATTACTCGGGGACATTATGTATAGTGCCGTCTCACTCGATGATACGTATACTCCCTGAAAATGTTTGACTTTCCTCTATATGTAAAGCATTTACTGCTGCCTACATATCACATCATTAATGACAATACAATGACTACCAGACAGGTGTCTAAACATGTATGGAGTTTCCCGTACTTCCAGCGCCAAGTTGAATATATGGAAAAGTAAAATGACTGCCCGTAACAACGCGTGGGACAGTACACACCCAAAAATCAGCTGATGAATAAACCCACGCAGGGCCAGTAAACCAAAACGTACGCTACCTGTATGCTATTATTCAAATACTTCCTTCTACCACCATATCAATTTCTTCATTCTTCATCTACTTTACACCCCATTCATTAAAAATGAGTGAGGTGGGCGATAATAAACCAACTTTGGGAATCAGATCATGACAGCTTTCAAAATGAAACATTCCTTTCCTTCGTTGTAGAAAACGTACTCGCAATGCGTGCTTTGTAAACAAAAAACGTGCGATTTGTGGATGGACAATCAATAATGACTTTTGTAAATGTTCAGAGTTATATATGCCGATTCCAGTTATCACACGTACAATTAAATTTTCCTGAAGTCCATTAAATATTACCCATCTTGTTAAAAAGGTCACCATTGTCAAATCAGGTCTTACACTATAACATCTTTTAGAAATGAAATGAAAGCAAATATAAGCTTCCTTTGTCTCTACACTTTTCACTATAATGATTTTTTTATTTTATCCAATGAAAAGTTATTAGCTTAAAGGGGTCGGCAATGCCCATCAGAAACTGTTCAAACTTCATATATACCCGAGAATATGAAATTTAAGGTCAACACATTTCCTTGTCTTTAGTTTCATATCCTGATATCAATTTCCCACCAAACGCTTTGCCAAGTATGTCTATAGAACAAGGTAATTAATTTCCCTTTCCTTAGTAGTAACATATCGGCCTCCCATGCTTTTTATATGACACAGTAGAATCGCCTGTACTTGAAAGACCTATGATTACTATGGTCTTGTTCAGTAGGACAAAATAGCGATCCGGTTCTCCGCCGATGTGTGCAAATGACCGTTGTCACACGCAATACAATAGACCATAGATCGAAAATATTCTATACATTGTTCAACTTGTTATCAGAAGTAAACAAAAATACATTCGGCGTCACAGCACTGGACGTAGACGATAGGCACAAACTGTTGTTATGTTTTGTTAACTGACAAACCACCGATCAAATGCCATCAGCGATCAACACAAACCATTCGAATATTTAATTCCGTTTCTTATATTTTCGCGAATATTTCCGCATAACGAAACGATCGGTTGTTGATGCACAGGGAGTTGCGCACGATGTATTTGTACACAACGATGTATTTGTACACAACGATGTATTTGTACACAACGATGTATTTGTACACAACGATGTATTGTACACAACGATGTATTTGTACACAACGATGTATTTGTACACAACGATTTATTTGTAGGCGTTGTGCGGTCACATATTTGTATACATTATAGTGTCTACCAAGCTCAATGAGTCTATCTGTACATGTAATGTCAATTAGATTAAAATATGAGCTTCAGGCATAGATTCTTTTGAGTTTTGAAGCTTCAAAGTATTAAACAGATTCTAACTATCTTAGTATGGATCTTGGACCAAACAGAAGCCTTAATTACCCTATCATGAAAGCATGCTATTTAAGAACATCATCCATAACGTAACTTTAAATAGAGCATTATGCCGTGACGCTGACGCTACTATTCCAATAAACCGAAGGTCAGTTCGAGCGTGCTGCCCACAGGCTGTAAATTAGACATTAACTGGTGGGAAGCCATTATTTAGACAAGGAATCCGGAACAAATACATAAATACCGTGTTTATATTCAACGGACGATACTGATAATAGAAAACGCGGCATCTTCAGGTTATAAGGTCACGTGACCATCCCATGCGAAGGGACTGTTTTAACATTCTGATACGCTATGGCTAGCCTTATCCCGCCAAACACGCATCATTGATACCACTGTGTCCTATTTATTTGGGTGTTAAATAAATAACTTATACCAACGTTGATGGGTGACGGTTGTGTTGATGTCGATAATGCTCGTCACTTGTGTCCATGACTGCAGAGCCCTACGTGAGTGTTAGTCATAGTAGTACATGTAGCAATTCCGAGCAATTTATTGCATTTTTTGTCACATAGATAAAAGCATATGACTATATGTATATTGATCGTTTGCAAACTTTTGAAGGCACAGCTCATGCGGCTGTGTAAATATTCTACATGCATTATTATTTAATCGTGTCCCACTATGTCATCAAACCCTATATCAAGCTATATGTATTATACTGGTAAATTATATAAAAAAACATTCCATATAGTTTACACACTCTAGCAAAGTTCCTTCATTTACGAGGTAACGTCGCCAAATAAGGAAGAACATCGGTAATACTAGACACGTGGAGAGTCCTAAGCTTAACGAGCTACCTTCACATTTTGAGAAGTTTAAAGTCATGTTTCCTCTTACAGAATTTTACTGGTGTCTTCAGATTCTATTAAGTGCATGTTCTATGTGTAGGTTAAATTACAATTAATCTTCACTGTGCTTAAATATTGCAGCTTGATTTTTCCATTTGCTGAAACGTTACTAGCACAAGGCATCATTCGCTGTTATCTTTTAACCTCATAGGCAATATTGAATGCATGTATGATGTATTGTGTTCCGTGATAGACGCCTTCTGCGCTGTATAGGACAGTTATTGACCTTCTCCGGGCTATCTTCCGCTAAAACACACACTATAATAACATTGCTACCAAACAGAATAGCCAACCAACAAAATAATACGAAATGGTCATTGATTGGTCTTCTGCTGACCGTTACTGACCATCACAACATGTTCCCGCCAAACCTTCTGGCATTTTGCCCTGACATGACCCTTAACCAGCGTCTGTCGTAAAACGTATGTTGCGCGTTGACTATTGACAGACGGCCACTTGGGATTATGTTGGCTGACGGCGAACCTAGCTAGGCCAATCAGGATTCCTTCTTCTCTGTGATAGGTGCTAATTAAAAAAACAACATTTGATGGGGACGGTACACAGCCGCCTGACACCTGTCGATAGTGTTGTCGTGGCTACTGACACATGGACGCATGAATGTGTTTTGGGACTATTAGGTTTCAGATATCTGTACATGGTAATGGGACGGAATCTTTATATATCTACATGATACACTCTAAAGTCTACCCGGAAACACAGTGTGTCTGGTGGCCACTTTCTAAAACGTCAATATTTGTGGGGCCGCGGTGGCCAAGTGTTTAATGCGCAAGAATATAAACTATCACTAGCCCTGCATCAATTGACCATGGGTTCGCAGCTTATGCTGGGCAGTGGCAAGATACCTTCCGCAGGTCAGTTGTTTTGTATCCAAGTACTCCGGCTCTCATCCACCAACAAGATCTGTCACGTCCTTAAATGATCCTAGCTGTTAATGGACCGTAAAACACAAACAAACAAAACCAACCGAAACCTTCATGTCCACCAGAACACACTGTGATTTGTGTAGTATATTCATATACATTAACGTTATACTTGTAAATCCACCACATGCTGGTACATGTTACATCTCGATTAATCATAGTTTGCATGTACCAAAAGCCCTTAAGCTAAAGTAGAGCCCATTTATACATCATTCCAAAGCATAGTTTAGTCTAACATTATCGTGTGTACGAAACACGTTCCATAATATAGACACAACGTAAACACACAAGGGCGAAAATACACCACAACGTAAACACACTAGGGGTAAAATACACCATAACGTCAACACACAAGGGGGGAAATACACCACAACGTAAACACACAAAGGGGAAAATACACCACAACGTAAACACACAAGGGGAAAAATACACCACAACGTCAACACACAAGGGGAAAATACACCACAACGTCAACACACTAGGGGTAAAATATATAAATTGTGTTGACATTGTGGTGTATTTCCCCCCTTGTGTGTTGACGTTGTGGTGTATTTCCCCCCTTGTGTGTTGACGTTGTGGTGTATTTCCCCCTTGTGTGTTGACGTTGTGGTGTATTTTCCCCCTTGTGTGTTGACGTTGTGGTGTATATCCCCCTTTTGTGTTGACGTTGTGGTGTATATTGTCGTTGTGTGGTAAAGCAGAGGTATATTTTGCTTTTGTGTGTTAACATTCTGGTATATTTTGTCTTTGTGTGTTATCGCTTTTTAATATTGTGTCCTGTTTGGTTGACTCTATATTTCTCACCTGTGCAAATGTTGCATGCCTTTAGACTTCTCTTCGTAGCGACGTATTTGTTAATTTGGATTTTGATTAGCGTTTTTGGTCATCGGTTATATTAACATAAACAATTCAATTTATTCTGTGATACTCTATGTGGGCAATTTAGATAGAGTTTTATTAAATCTTACACTTGATGTTTACGTTATATGTATCTGATATAATAATCTCAGATCCTGGTTGGCGGACAAACAAGGATTTCCTGCAAACAATTAAACAAGAGTACGTTCTTGCGTCATGCTCAATTGTAAACTTCCGGCGTTGTCATAGTTATCTACAAATCCCGGAAGGTGTCCAACATTTCACTTTGTGCTGTTCCGTTCTGTAAGATAAGCATGCGCAGAATAAGTAGGCAAAGGTCATATCATGACAAACAAATTCACGCAGTACACGTAAACATATAAACAGCCAAAATTTGTATCGTTCAAATTAACACGCTTAACCTCTACCAAAATACTGTCTACTTATGTGTGAACACAATGAAAGGAGTAAATAGTACACAATCGCGTCATGACACGTGACATCACACTCATAAAGAGACACCATGGCATCTATGATTACAAGTTTGTAATCAAAGCAACATATGAACAGGTTCAGGAATCCAAAAAATATATAACTCGAACACCAAAATACTTTTTGGAAGTAGCCTGCCCGACAGACTTGATGGACCGACTTTTAATACGTATCGTGATTTTGATGTAAAATGTAAATGTAATGCATAAATTGAAAAATATGTATCAACTCTCTCTCATATCGACCTATTAAGTATAACCTAAGATCTATACAATCCTAAATAAGCACATATATACAGCATGTGTCTATACAACGGTCAGGGTTAAAAACCTGAGATAAACTTAAAAAGACAAAATCTCTGGAAAACCTTCTAACGTTTTCCCCAGATTTCATCCATACATATCAATACCTATAATCTCGATGTTACAAAGACAATGAGAAAAACACTTTTTGTTATTTCTACCTCGTCTACCTCTTACAACTATGTCATTAAATATTTATAAAAAATGAAAAACGATGTTCTGCCATGCGGGTCTCTGGCTAGAATGACCCTCTATCACACCTGTGCTCTCATTCATCACGTGTACCTTCACACAAAGCTCGTGCACCTTGCCGCTACTCATGAATATCTCAACTTACGAACCTCCCAGACATATATTTCCTGCTATACTGCGTAACGCAGGAAAGTTACAATATCTATCTTTTGTAAAAAAAAAAAAAACAGCTGAGAATCGATATACTTTACATTTAATACAAAAACGGGCGTTTCTTTCTTTCTCTCTTTTCTTATTAAATTTCGTGATTGTTGGAATGCATGTCACTTGAAGAGAACTATGCACACCGACATTCACAACGTGACAGCGATAACGCTTCCCGCAATGTCTCAGATATCAATACACCAAACATTTGTAACAAAACCAATACATCTTGAAATAGATTTGTTGACTTTTGTTGGTAAAAGTAATCACGACCTGTGAAGTGCTCTATCACTATGTACATACAAATCAGCAGCGGTGGTGTACGTAACTCTCATCACAAAGACGGGTATCTCAGACATGTTGAAATAAAAACTATCAGACTCCGTCAAATCACAAAACGTACACGTCGTATTGATCGCCGAAATGTTTTACATCTGTTTGCTAGTTTATCGGCGGCTATCGGCGTGTTAGTGTCTTGATGTGAGACGCGGATGATAGGCTTTCCCCCACGCCAGGGTAATAACGCACGCTACGAGATCTCGTCCAATAGATCACTTTACTACCAATGTTTTATCGCCCACAGGATGTTAGATAATGCGGAAGTATAGGGGATAAGTGTTACATCGATGCGGAGATTGGAAGCTCGTTTGTTATTTTTTTCTGGTGTTTTACAGGTGGGTATATCAGCGTTTGCTCGATCACTGAACAAACTATACACACAAAAAAAGCGCGTCGACAAATAGAAATGTGTGAAGGCAACTTTCAGATAGACAGTTCTCTAATGAATCTGTCAAACTGACAACCACCTACAGCTACTAATATAAATAGCAAAGGCAAACGTAGCGCTGCCAAATAGCATAGAGCAGGAAGAAAGCATAGCGCTCCTAAATAGCAGAGAGTGGAAGTAAGCATAACGTTACTAAATAGCATTATAGCGAAGGCAAACGTAGCGCTACCAAATAGGATAGAGCGGAAGTAGGCATAACACTACCAAATGGCATAGGCCGGGAGTAACATGTAAGCATAGCGCTACTAACAAGAAGAAATAGAAAGCGACTATAACGCTTCGTAATAACAGAACAATGGTACACATAAAGCTACGAAATAGCGTAGGGCAAGTCGTGGGTAATGCTGCTAAATAGCGTAGGGCAAGTCGTGGGTAATGCTGCTAAATAGCGTAGGGCAAGTCGTGGGTAATGCTGCTAAATAGCATAGGGCAAGTCGTGGGTAATGCTGCTAAATAGCATAGGGCAAGTCGTGGGTAATGCTGCTAAATAGCATAGGGTAAATCGTGGGTAATGCTGCTAAATAGCATAGGGCAAAGATAAACATAGAGTTACCACAACTGCAGGGCTAAGGCAAAAATGGAACTACTAAATTCCATAAAATGAGGGCAAATATGTAGTATATTGCAAAGGCAGAACGCTACTGCATGCCACAGGACAGAAGACATGGTGTTGCAAAAGATCAAAGGGCAAGTGCAAAAATAAAACCAACAACAAACACAGAACGAGGGCAACACGCAGTAGGGGTTCAGCTGCTTAATAAAACAGGGCGGAACAACACTTTGTATAGATACACACATTGTTGTTCTGCCTTGTTGTTATTCGATAGAGTATTTTGTAAACTGATTAGTTCGTTTCCGGATTAAAACGTTGTATTGTCAAGGGACATCGCGCTCTCCTGAACATTGATCAATATTGGAGATGTTTACTGTAAATCACGATAAATGTAAACACGGTGTTTCCAATGACGACATGTCACAAATCTGATACACTTTCAGACGCGTAATCCATTAAACACTTTAATTATGTTCCGAGTCGATGATCAATGAGGATTATGTTTTAGTGTGTTAAACTAGATCGTTTGTTGTGATAGCAGGGAGTCAGTGAAGTCTGATGGTAGTAACCGTAGGGCGGTACCGGTGCTAAACGCTCCTGCTGTTTCTGGTTTTAAATAACAGTGTCCGCGATTAATTATTATTTCGTTCTACGAGGGTGAGTATACCCATCCCGTTAAAAAACAATTTCCGCAGACATTCATGCGTATGGAGTCTATCAAATAAGTGTCCCAAAAATGTCGTAAAGGGATGTTTTTCAACAGTTTGTAAACAACAGCATGCTAGTACTAACGAGACTCCTGGCACAGGAACCTACATTAAACATGGAGAATGACACCCAAAAACACCATAAACATGTCGGACAACAATCGATGCCTTCTGCTACTCCACGCAGGCGCATTAACTGGGTATCTGGTGGCGAGTAACAGAGCATGGGGTGATCCATCTAGTTGCGAGTTACAGAGCATGGGTTGCGCCATATAATGGCGAGAAACATGGCATTTGGTGATCCATCTTGTGGCGAGTAACAGAACATTGGGTGCCCCATCTAGTGGCGAGTAACAGGGGATAGGGTTCCCCATCTAGTTGTGAGTAACAGAACTCGGGGTGTTCAATCTAGTGGCGAGTAACAGAGCATGGGGTGCCCAATCTAGTGGCGAGTAACAGAGCATGGGATGTTTCATCTAGTGGCGAGTAACAGAGCATGGGGTGCCCAAGGTACGAGCAGCATACGTGTATAATGGCGAAGGGAGTTATGCATACATGTCCGTCAGTATAATTATATACTTATCCAGGAAACATCTATTTTTAAAACCTTGCAAAGCAAAAAGATGTATAGTGTATACAGATCGCTGTTTTTGAGTTTAATGTGCTGTAACATATGGTTATAGAAACGATGCCGACACAATTATGTTCGATAGAACTGTGATGTAAGTCCAAGAAGGAAACGATGTTCTAAGTGTGAAACAATTAACTTGTATTTACCGTTAACGAAACGAAATTTGGTTTTACTGTCTTCCAAAAAATCTATGTTTTACTTAAAAGATTTTAAATACCTCGAAATATCAATACCATATCCTATTGCATAGTCTGTCATTATAACGTGGACTTGTCACGAGTAAAATACAAACAGATTGACCTTTAGGTACATGTACGATTGGCGGAATGTAAAGCGTATAGATAATTGTGACGATCTGGATAACGTTGTCGTAGATTGTGTTTCGTAATTTTGCGTTTTATTGACATTGAATTAAGTATATTCCATTTGTATGTTTATACCAATTCACAGAATGTATTTTCACTTGCATTCGTATTGCGACGATTTTGTTCACTATATTAAGTAGTGTGCCTGCCTGAGTTCTCGGTGTCTGGGCTTGACATTACTGAGGTATGACCTAAATATACATGGCGGGTGTCATTGATGACGCGGAAGACGCTTACCCTTCCGGAAAAGCTGGTCTTCCTTTGCAAGGGTCTTTATTTTATTCATATTTGCCCTAGTTTTATCTAACTTGAATTTTTGTTTTGTTCACGCTTTTTTTTTTTTTAAATGTATTTGAAAAGTATTACGTAGCAATATGTCTTTCTGTTGATATGTCTCGTTGATAACTAATCGTCCAACGATAGAAAACAAATAGGTACAGTTTTAACACACACTGAAAAGTAATCGCAGAGACAAACAACAGGCAATAAAAAGATACCGAAATTAAACGAAAAACACCCCGGAACCCACCATTCCTACCTCATACAGGAAGTTAGTCTAGCCCAGTTACACGCGGCACTCGCTAAGGTGTCTCCCGTCAGACCTAAGGAGGTACAGTACCAAAGTACAATGCATGGGGGTGTCCCTGGCGATACAGGACATGATGAGCTAGACCCTAACCACTGTGGAACTATCTTAATGGAGATAGTGTATGATGACCGCAGCCTATCATTGACGTAGCTTGACACCCTTCTGACAAAACACTCAGGCTAAAAGGCTCAATAGTTACGTGTATCAGGACGTATTATCATATGTGACACAGGCTCGTGAGAAGTAAAATACACTCCATCAGCGATTAATGTTAAGTTACCACCGTGAAAAGTTTGGTACTGAGGTGGCCAGTACTGTTATACTGTCATTATTATTGATTAGAACATTTTGTTAATGATTGTTGATTATTTTAAAGAAACGTTTCATGTTTGTTTTTGCGCAAGTACAAACACGTAAGTATGCTACATTGTACATGTAGTACGTACTTACGTAATATCGGATGAAAATGAGTTTTTTTAAACAAGCACGTTTAATTAATATGTTTATAAATTAGCCATTATTACTCACACACGTCTCCAGTAAACTCATTAAATATTATTATCTTATCAGAGATCGCCAAACATGCGTATTTAGTACAAAGTGTTTTATAGACAAGCGTAATTAAAACACATTTGATGACTCGGCTGATGTGACAATTTAAATTAATTATGCAACATAGACACTTTAAAAAATGCATGCAAAGTGCACTTAATGGC